>JAMPIT010000416.1:0-167768 GCA_026261815.1 Monarcha castaneiventris obscurior
AGGTTTTTGTGCCATCCTGGCCTCCAATTCTCTCCTCCAAGGAGTCCATGAGGAGCCTCTGTTGGGCATGGACCTCAGTGGGACCCATCAATGCCTCGAGACACTTTGGGTGTTTCCTCTGCCTTTGACTCCTGGAAAGGTTTGTGCAATCTCCTCTCAGGCCCTGAGCTTCAAGGGCTCAGCATCAAATGCACCACGGGGCTCATTAGGATCAAGCAAGTCCTGACAAACCCTGGCTCTGCCTTGATTTCCCTCAGCTCTGGTGCAGTTCATTAGGAAGTTTTTTTCTATAGTTATGGAGAAATATTTCAAAGAGCTTCTAACAAAACATGCATTCCTATTTTATGGGGTGTATTTTATTGCTGTTCTCTTTAGAGAAGAGTTGAGTGCAGCATTCTGTGACTGATATTGATCCAGGGTCTCTCCTAAGGAGGTTTGGCCTGGTCAGAGAGGCTGTGCCTTGAGGTCTGACCCAGTGTTGTCAACCTTGCTCCACATTCCCAACCCCATGCTGTCTCTCCTCACTCCTGGGACCTGCTGTGCTTGGAGAACTGGCTGCACTCAGCCAAAGAGGGATGAGGGATTTTCTCCCCTCCCCCGCCACTTCTTTTTTCTTTGATGCAAGCTAAAACTCCCGAGTTTCCCCATTGAAAACAGACACCCTCCTCAAGTGTGTGCCAAGTCCAGGCTGCCACCAAGGAGGTTCCCCCTCCCCAAGGCAGAACCCTGCAAGGAATGTTTCACACCTTTGGGCTCCAAGGTTCCACGAGGCCCTGCTGTGTCACAAAGGCCCCTTGGTTCCAGTGGCCCCACAGTGTCACAGGGGTCTCCTTTTTCCTGCAGCAACCAGCACAAACCCCACTGCCAGGGCCAAATGCCTGGGAAGAAGGAGCAAGAGGGGACATTTGGAGGGATGGATTTTGTCTTCCCAGGTCCCAGGGACGTGGGGTGGGGCCCTGCTGTCCTGGAGATGGCTGAACACCGGCCTGCCCATGGGAAGGGCTAAGAGACAACAACCTCTGTCCATGGAACTACAACAGCAGAGAGCTCAGGCAGGAGGCTGGGTTTGAAAGGCTCTCACCAGCACAGGAAAGGTCAGTCTAGAACATTTTATTGAAAGCTAACATTTCAGGGGATTCCTTTATACAGACATGGACCGGCTCTAAGAGCGGAACAAAACAGCAGCGTGAGGCACAGCACAAAGAAGCAGCGGGCCGATCCCTTTACAAAGTGCCCTGGCAGTGCCATTTCCCGAGCGATCCTCAGCAGCCCGGGCTGCAAACAAACCCCGCTCAGGCGAGCACAGGATCCGCAGCCAGCGCTGAGCAGCGGCTCGAGCCCAGCAGGGCCTTGGAGGAGGCGGGGGCGAGCCCCGGGCCGGCTTCCAGAGGGGCTGCGGGGCTGGGGGCGATGGCGCCGAGCGCCCTGCCCGTGTCCCCCTCGGCTCTGCGGCGCCACGGGGACAGAGCCCGGGGCCGGGGCTCGGTCCCTGCTGCCACAAGGGCGCTGCCGAGGGCTCCCCGCCCGCCGGGGCCGGGGCGGCGCTGAGGGAGCGGCGCCGCCATTGCTGCCGCCCTCAGGGGCTCTGAGGGGAGCGCGGCTCCCGCCAGCCCCGCTCGGCTGCGGGGAGGGACAGAGACAGGAAAGACAGAGAGGGGAAAGAGAATAGAGTAAAGAGAGCGAGAGATTCAAGAGAGAATAAAGAGAGAGAGAGTAAAGACAGAGAGAATAAAGACAGAGTAAAGAGAAAAAAAATAAAGACAGAAAGAATAAAGAGAGTGAGGGAAGAGAGAGAGAATCAAAACAGACGGAATAAAGACAGAGAAGAAAAACAGAGAGAGAAAATAAAGACAGAATAAATAAAGAGAGAATTAAGAGAGCGAGAATAAAGAGAGAGAGTAAAGTGCAGTGGCCGACTGACCGGTGGTGCAGGGGACAGAGAGAGCTCTTGCTCAGACAGTCTCTGGTGCCAAAGGCTGATCGGTTCTAGGGAGGGAAAGGGGCCTCTCCCAGGGCTCCTGCTCGCTTGTGCTGATGTACCCCAGCTCTAATTCCCTGGCTGGCTGCCGGCCCCTACCCCTCGTCACTGCCCCAGAGTTCTCCTGTTGGTCCCCGCTCCCTGATCCCGCCCTTTCCCCGGCCCCGGGAAAAGCCCTGAGCTCGCCATTGCTCTGGTATTTGCCCCTGCTGCCTTCGACAGCGAAGGTGCAATAAATGCTCCTGCCGGAATGCGAGCAAATCTCCTTCCTGACTCCTTACTACTGACTGTAATCCTGAACCTGCCCGGGCACCTGTGGGGGCACGGGGGACCCACGGAGCCTGGCGGGAACCGTACTGGAATCCTTCCTGGAATGTATCCTGGAATCCTTCCTGGAATCCTTCCTGGAATCCTTCCTGGAATCCTTCCTGGATTCCTGGAATCTGTCTTTCCTGGAAACCTTCCTTGAATCCTTCCTTCCATCCTTCCTTCCTTCATGGAATCATTCCTGGAATCATTCCTTCCTGAAATTATTCCTGGAATCCTTCTTGGAATGCATCTCAGAATGCTTCCTGGAATCCTTCCTTCCTGGAATCCTTCCTGGAATCCATACCAGAATCCTTCCTTCCTGGTATTTTTCCTAGAATCCCTCCTTCCTAGAACCTTTCCTGGTATCCTTCTTTCCTTCCTGCCTGGAATCCTTCCTGGAATGTATCCCTGAATCCTTTCTGGAATCCTTCCTTCCTGGAATTTTTCCTGGAATCCTTCTGTCCTTACTGGAATTATTCCTGGAATCCATCCTGGAATCCTCCTTGCTGGAATGTATCCCAGAATCCTTCCTGGAATCCTTCCTGGAATGCATCCTGCAATCCTCCCTTGAATCCTTTCTTCTGGGAATTTTTCCTGGAATCTGCCCTGGAATCCTTCCTTCCTGGAATTCTTCTTTCCTGGAATCCTTCCTGGAATGTATCCTGGAATCCTTCCTCCCTTCCTGAATTCTTCCTGGACTCCTTCCTTCCTGGAATTATTCCTGGAATCCTTCTTGGAATCCTTCCTGGAATGTTTCCTGCAATCCTCCCTTGAATCCTTCCTTCCTGGAATTTTTCCTGGAATCCTTCCTTCCTGGAATTCTTCCTGGAATCCTTCCTTCCTGGAATTTTTCCCAGAATCCTTCCTGGAATCCTTCCTTCCTTGAATTATTCCTGGAATCCTTCCTTCCTTCCTGGAATTTTTCCGGGAATCCATCCATACTGGAAGTATTCCGGGAATCCATCCATACTGGAAGTATTCCTGGAATCCATCCCAGGATCCTTCCTGGAATCCTTCCTAGAATGTATCCTGCATTCCTCCCTTGAATCCTTCCTTCCTGGAATCCTTCCCAGAATCATGCCTGGAATCCTTCCTGGAATTACTGCTTTCTTCCTGGAATCATTCCTTCCTGGAATCCTTCCTCAAATCATTCCTTCCTCGAACTATTCCTTCCTTCCTTCCTTCCTTCCTTCCTCCTTCCTTTCCTTCCTTCCTTTCCTTCCTTCCTTCCTTCCTTCCTTCCTTCCTTCCTTCCTTCCTTCCTTCCTTCCTTCCTTCCTTCCTTCCTTCCTTCCTTCCTTCCTTCCTTCCTTCCTTCCTTCCTTCCTTCCTTCCTTCCTTCCTTCCTTCCTTCCCTCCCCACTTCTCGCCCCACTGAAGGGGTGCAAAGCAGCAGGATCCCCTCCCAGTTGGGCTCCCCTCACCCTCCCAAAATGTGGGCACTTCACCTCAGCCCCCCAAATTGCGGGGGGTTTACGGCACCTTCCCCAAATTCACTGCAACCTCCCAGAAGCCACTTAGAGGCCCCACAATTGTCAAAAAGCAGCAGGAGCCTCCCCAAAAGCGGCTCCTGCTTTCCCTCCTTGGAGTGTACCACTCCAAGTGCCCAAACCACCCCATCCCTCCCAAACTTCATCCCAGCCCCACGATGCCATCCCATCCCATCCCATCCCATCCCATCCCATCCCATCCCATCCCATCCCATCCCATCCCATCCCATCCCATCCCATCCCATCCCATCCCATCCCATCCCATCCCATCCCATCCCACCCCTCCTGGACACCAATTCCCCTTCTGTGCTTCCTGACTCCCCACGGGCGGGGGTTGGGGCTGACGGATCGAGGCCATTTGGGGCTGGCATCGAGACATTGGGGTTGGCATTGAATTTATTGGAGGCACCCTCTCAATCCCTCCATCCCAAATGGGAGCTTGGAACCTCTCCTCAGGCCTTGCTGTGGCCATGGGCTCACCTCAAGTCCCAAAGTGAGAGCCGGCCAAGGAAAGCTCCTGGCTCAGGGTCACCTTTCCTGCTCGGCCAGACCCCCCGAGGGGCCCAGCAGCAGCAGAGAATTCCAGCACAGCCCCGGCACGGGCAGGGCGGCCCTGGGCGGGCTGCGGGAGCGGCAGCGGCTGAGCTCAGAGCAGCTGAGCCCGGGGGCTGCTGGCCAAGGCCGAGGCCGAGCGAGCATTTCTCAGCTCGCAGGGCGGCCTGCAAAGGTGCTGGGGGGATCATTCACCCCTCAGTGCGGTCCCAGTCGCTCCCAGTATTTCCATGTCCCTGCTCCCAGCGCTGCTCCCAGCCCTGATCCGTGGGCATGGGAATGTCCCGCTCCCTTCCCGGGGCAGGCTCACACCTGAGCCAGGGGTGCAGGGCAGGACCTTGCCCTGAGCCCAAGCCCTGTGGCCCCTGCAGGATCTGCTTCCCATCGGCCTCTTCCTGCTGCGGCCCCAAGCCCAGCTCGGTGCTGAACCAAGGGCGCTGGGCCGGGGTCATCCCCCGGCGGGGGCTGCGCACCCCCTCTGCCCCCTCCCCAAATTCCCTCCCGGGGGCAGCAGGGGCTGGGGCAGGAGCCCTGTGGGCAGGGAAAAGGGGGTGACACCGGCATGGGGGGTCACACACGCTCTGGGGGGGACACACACAGCCCCTGGGGACCCCCCTCACCTTCACCTGCAGCACCAGGAGGATGAGCCCCAACATGGAGCCCCCAAACCCTGGCAGCATCTTGGGGGTGGGGTCTGGTGGCAGCTTTGGGGATCTGGGGGATCACAGCAACCCCAAAACCCCCTCCCAGCCCCACAGCCACTCCCAGACCCCTCAAACCACCCCAGAGCTCCCAGCCAGGAACCCCCCCAACCACTCCCTGCATTATAAATGACTCCAAGAACCACCCAAATTCTCTCCACGCCCAGCCAAGATCCCCAAAACTCCCTCAAAGACCACCCCAAAAGCCCCCTCCAACGACCACAGATGGCCCTCAAGAGTCAGAAGTCCCTCCCAATCCCCCCAGGAGCCCCTAAACCCTCCACTGACCAGGACAGGTTGGTGGACAGCAACATCCACAGCCCAGAACAGCTCGGGCACTTCAGCAGCGATTTGGGCACTTTGGGGGGGACACCCCGGATGGGCAGACCCAGGCCAGGGACTGGGACAGACAGCTGGAATTCCTGGAGAACAGATGGGCTCAGGTGGACACGTTCTGCCCCCACAACTACAAGATCCTGGCCCCATGTGCCCGGCCTGGGAGAAGCCAGAATGACCAAATCCTCCTGAATATTTCCCTGAACCAAACACAAATTCACCCCCAAATCCTGGCAAAATGGTGCAGCTTTAGATACCTTTCTTTAATTTCTTTATCCCAATTTTGGATGTTTCGACAGCATGAAGGAGGAAACTATTTAGGTTGAAAAAGACCTCCAGGATTATCCAGGATTGCTGGATGCCACCAGAAGGAACAACTGGGCAGAGTAGGTAAGAATTCTTGGGCTGTAAAGTCAACAAGTCCACTCTTCCCAATGGATTTCCAATGTTGATCTGAGTCCCCATGGATGTTCCTGCCCCTGCATTCACTCAGGTGCCTACAGGGATCGAGGAGAACATGGAGAGCTCCAGCCTGGGGCCTTCCCAACCTGGATCACAGGGAATGTGGGTCAGCAGTGCTCTGCCAAACGTGGTTCCTCTGATGGGGGATGAAGTTGGAGCAGAGGATGAAGCTCTTCCTGCACTCGGGGCACTCGCAGGGCTGCCCTTACTGGTGCCTCCGTTGGTGTCGGGTCAAGGCTGAGCTCTGCCTGAAGCTCTTCCCACATTCCCCACACTCGTAGGGCCTCTCCCCAGTGTGGATGTGCCGGTGCTTGATGAGGTGGGAGTTGCGCCTGAATCCCTTCCTGCAGTCGGGGCAGCGGAAGGGCCTCTCCTCTGTGTGAATCCGCTCATGCTTGAGGAGATCGGAGCTGGTCTGAAACCTCTTCCCACATTCCCCACACTCGTAGGGCCTCTCCCCAGTGTGGATCCTCTGGTGGCGGAGCAGGTGGGAGCTGTACCTGAAGGTCTTCCCACATTCCCCACACGTGTGGGGCTTCTCCCCATTGTGAAGCTGCTCATGAACCACCAGGTCCGAGCTCTGGCTGCATCTCCGGCCGCCTTCCCGGCACAGGGTGGGTCTTTCCTCCTCAGAGCTCCCTGGGCTGGGTTTGCAGCCCCTCCTCCTGAGGGATCTCTGGGGCTTTTCCTCCCCGTTGGATTCCTGCGCCGTGGAGCCGCTCAAAATGGCCTCTTCCACCAGGTTCTGCTGCGGGGATTTGTCCTCCCTGGGCTCCGTCCTCAGCTCCTTGTCTGGGGCAGGAAGGACAAGGAGAGGATGGGATTTGCCTCCGTGCCACAGGGAAGGGGAAGGAGATCCCCCCAGTCCGTCCCCGGCAGGACGGCGTCGGCAGCGGGGTTGTCCTGCAGCCGGGGGCGATGCTGGGCTGGGAGATGGAGCAGGAGAGAGGGGGAAAGGGGCACTGACTTCCTCCTCACCTGCCTGGGGGTCCCGGGGCATCTTCTTCTTCCTCACAGCCTCCTCCTCCATCTGGCCAAGGGCTGGGAATGGGAAATCCTGGTTTGGGGGGAAACAAGGGATGAGTGCTTTGGCTTCAAAGGTCCCCCTGGCCCAAATCCACCTCTAGAAGTCTCTGGGCATGTGGGGTCCATTTAAACCTCCCAAACACCAAGATTCAGCCCTGAAAAAGCCTCCCAGGAGTTCCCCCTCTCTGGTCCCTCCCCTTGGTGTTCAGGGGTTCCCCCCTGTCCCAGCTGCTGGGGTCACACTTGTATTGGGGGTCCCCCATCTACTTGGTCCCTGCCCTCCCCAGGCTGCTGGGAGTCCCAGGAAGCTGAAAAGTTCCCCCTCTTCTGTCTCCCCACTTAGGGATGCTGGGGGTTTTGGGGGCCCAAGGGGTCCCTTCTCCCCTCATTCTCTGCTTTGGGGTGCAGGGGGTCCAAGGAGTTCCCCCCTCACTCTCTCCAGGCTGTTGAGGGTCCCACGAATGGCGGCGCTCCCCCCTCTCTGGGCTCCCCACTTTGGGCTCCTGGGGGTCACAGGGGTTCGCTCCTCCAGACTGCCGGGGCTCCCCTGGTCCCGGTATTGCCCCTCTCTGCTCTCCCCACTCTGGGGGTCCCCAGGTTCCCCCTCTGGCTGCACTGGGGGGGTCCCGCAGCCCCCTGGCTCCCGGACGGAGGCAGCGGTGCCTGACCCGGGCAGACCCAACCCCCACTGCGGGAGAGACCTGCATGCCTCGGACCCCTGCCAGGGCTCTGCCAGCAGCCACCACAGGGACCTCCCAAAAAACAGCCCCCAATGTCCCCCCAGGGGGCACCTACAGCTCGGCTTTGGAGTTCCGCAAGATCCAAAAATCCCCCCGAGAAGCACCAGCACAGAAAATCCCCAGGATATTTGGGCCAAGCTCCCCCTCCCCCATCACCTGTGGGATGGGGAGGTCGATGCTCCTTGGGGCGAGGGGCCTGAAAATTCTGGGAGCACTGCACCCAGGAGCTTCCTCCTCTTCCTCCTCCTCTTCTCATCTTCCTCCATCCGTTCTTCTCCTTCTCTGCCCTAATCCCACCTCCTGCTCCTCCTCTCTTCATCCTTTCTCCCACTCCTTTTTCCCCCCCTCTCCTCTTCCATCCCTCCTCCTCCTCCCCTGTTCCCCCAAACCCCTCACACCCCACGGGAGGAATGGGAATGGAGCTAGGACAGGTCAGGATGGGCAGTGCAGGGCTCTGGGCTGCTCCCACCCACTGGGGGGAACCTGGCCAAGGGAAAACATGCAAAATTGGTGGGTGGAGACAAAATTTGGTGTTATGGTCACTTCCACCCCTTTGGGCTCATCTCAGGATGGAGAGGGGAGTGGGGAATAGAGAGATTGATGGGGGATCCCAAGGGATTTTAGGGTCAGGATGAGGGCTGGTGAGACCCCCTTGTTAGGGTGGGTCAGGCTGGAGACCCCACAGTGTTCCCAGGGCCCCAGGATGCAGAGTTGTCACCACCTTCTGCTTCAGGTGCTGGTTCTGGGGGAACCTCGGCTCCTTGGGGCTCTTCCTGCAGCCCAGAACTTGCAGGGACCCTCCTCCAGGTGGCTCCTACGGGTGTTCCAGGGGTCAGGGGCTCACGGTGAAGCCCTTCCCATAGTCTGGGCATCCATAGGGGCTCCCCAGTGTGGATCCCCTGGGGCCTGGTGAGGTTGGGGCTCCCACCAAAGCTTTTCCTGCACTCCTGGCCCAGGTAGGGTCTCTCTCCTCTGAGATGGGACCTCTGGGCAAAGCTTGGGCAGACACAGGACTCCTCCCCCATGCGGATCCTGCACTGGGAGATCAGCTCCATGCTCTGGCCAAAGCTCTTCCCACAGGAGATCAGTCCCTTGCCATAAGGGCAACTTTGGGGTTCCCCACAGCCCTCCCACTTCCTCCCATTTTTGCCCCTCCTCCACCCTTTTCCCATTATCCCCCAATCCCCATCCACCAACCGACCCCACTAAGCTGAAGGATCCCACTCCCTTTTCCCTCCCTCTGCCCCCCATCCCCCTCCTTTCTCATCTTCCCCCAAAGCCTCAGTGCCCCAAGCGCTTGGTTTGGGGCTCTCAGTCCCCTCTCCCACTCCATCTGGGAGTCCGACCCCCTTTTCACTGCTCTCCTCCTCTTTCCGACGGGTCCCCCCTTTCCCAGCCCTGCCCTCAGCCCAGAGCTCCTGGCCCGCGGCCGGGGGGGCTCCCAGCAGCACCAGTGCCACCAGTACGGCCCCAGCTGCCCCCACACGCCCCATGCCCAACGCCGGGCGGTGCCGACAGCCCCAAAGCAGCCGTGCTGTGCCCTGGGGGGGTCCCCAAAGCGGCCCCGGCCCGCAAGGCCCTGGCAGCCCCAGGCCGGAGCAGTGCGGAGCGCGGGCGGGCGGCATCAGCCGTGCCCGGGCAGGGCCGGGCCCCGCGGGGCTCCCGCCCGCACTCGGCCCCGCCGGGACAGCGCGGCCATGGGGGCCCGGCCTGGCCGCCCCCACCTCCCCCTCCCCAAATTCCGCTCCCAAATGGGGGGCGCAGCTGGGGCCCAGAGCTGCCGGAGCCACGTGTCCCCCCGCTGCCAGCACCGCCCCCCTCAGCATTAGGGCTGCCCCAAAACTCCCTCACAGCTGCCCGATACCCCGCAAGCCCCGAAGGACTGGGGTCCCCCCGGCCTCAGCATCCCCAGCCTGCGGCTGCCTCATCCCAGGCCCCAGCCCACCCATCCCCCTCCCCCACACTTCATCCCACACCCCAATCCACATCCCACCCTTCCCGGGCCCCATCCCGCCCCATCCCATTGCTCCCGGCAGCCGCCACCGGGACCCCCCAAAACCCCGCGTGCCGGGGACTCCCCAATAT
The DNA here is from genome assembly GCA_026261815.1 of Monarcha castaneiventris obscurior. Taxonomy (NCBI): domain Eukaryota; kingdom Metazoa; phylum Chordata; class Aves; order Passeriformes; family Monarchidae; genus Monarcha; species Monarcha castaneiventris. The sequence goes on from JAMPIT010000416.1 coordinate 9,680, forward strand.
CCCCCAAGGGGCATTTGCGACTCACATTTGGAGTCCTGCAAGATCCAAACATCCGCCTCCCCCCGCCCCCCTAAAAAAACCCACCCGAAAACAACAAAGATATTTGGGGCTGTACCAGTTTGAAAACAAACCAGTGGGAGGCACCAAGTCAGAATAACAATTTCATAGGGAAATTAGAAGAAGTAAAAGTAGACAAACCATGGGTTTATCAGGATACAACCTGACACCCTGTTAGTCAGGGTGGTGGTAGCAGTCCAATACAACAGTGGCTGCAGTCCTCCTGAAGTGATGGCTTCTGTCGAAGCGGTGATCTGGTAGAAGGGTCTGCGCTTCCTCAAAAGATCCCGTGGTGGTTTTGTAGCTCCTGTCCTCTGGGAATCCAATGGAAAGAGTGTGCATGGTGTCAGGAATGTCAGATTATATGCAGGATGGAATGTCTGGTTCCTCCTTCTGGGCGGAGCATCTCACAATGGGATGATGAGCCATGAGGCCAGGCACTGATGGGCTCATTAACAGAAGATAGTCCGGAGGGAGGAGGCAAGGAAACCCTGCCCCACCTGGTTTCAGCAGCTCATGAGGATGGTGATAGAATACACTGCAACCCAGGACACTAAGCTCTCTGCTGTTGTAGTTCCGTGGACAGAGGTTGTTGTCTCTTACCCCTTCCCATGGGCAGGCCGGTGTTCAGCCATCTCCAGGACAGCAGGGCCCCACCCCATGTCCCTGGCACCTGGGAAGACAAAATCCATCCCTCCAAATGTCCCCTCTTGCTCCTTCTTCCCAGGCATTTGGCCCTGGCAGTGGGGTTTGTGCTGGTTGCTGCAGGAAAAAGGAGACCCCTGTGACACTGTGGGGCCACTGGAACCAAGGGGCCTTTGTGACCCAGCAGGGCCTCGTGGAACCTTGGAGCCCAAAGGTGTGAAACATTCCTTGCAGGGCTCTGCCTTGGGGAAGGGGAACCTCCTTGGTGGCAGCTTGGGCTTGGCACACACTTGAGGGTGTCATTTTTCAATGGGGAAACTCAGGAGATTTAGATTGTTTCAAAAAAAAAAAAACCAAAAAAAAACCTCATCTCTGGCTGAGTTCAGCCAGTTCTCCAAGCACAGCAGGACCCAGGTGAGTGAGGAGAGAGAGGATGAGGTTGGGAATGTGGAGCAAGGTTGTCCACACTGGGCCAGACCTCAAGGCACAGCCTCTCTGACCAGGCCAGACCTCCTTAGGAGAGACCCTGGATCAATATCAGTCACAGAATGCTACAATCACCTCTTCTCTAAAGAGAACAGCAATAAAACACACCCTTTAAAGTAGGAATGCATATGTCTTAGAAGCTCTTTGAAATATTTCTCCATAACTGGAGAAGGAAACCTTCCTAATGAACTGCACAGAGCAGAGGGAAATCAAGGCAGAGCCAGGGTTTGTCAGGACTTGCTTGATCCTAATGAGCCCCGTGGTGCATTTGATGCTGAGCCCTTGAAGCTCAGGGCCTGAGAGGAGATTGCACAAACCTTTCCAGGAGTCAAAGGCAGGGGAAACACCCAAAGTGTCTCGAGGCATTGATGGGTCCCACTGAGGTCCGTGCCCAACACAGGCTCCTCATGGACTCCTTGGAGGAGAGAACTGGAGGCCAGGATTGCACAAAAACCTCTCAGAGACTCAGTGTGGGAAGGAAGATCCAAAGTACCTTCAAAACCTTGAGTATCTCAGAGCGTTAATGAGCCCCACTGAGTGTCAGTGCAAAGCTCTCAAGGGACTCGTTAAAGCACATAATTGGAGGCCATGATTGCTCAAAATTCTCAGAGAGTCAGTGTGGAAAGTACCTTAAAAAAACTGCAGTACCCTGAAGCATTAATGAGCCCCAGTGAGTGTTGTTACTGAGAAAGAATCTCCAGGGACTCATTAGGGCAGATAATTGGAGGCCAGGATTGCAGGAAGCTCTCAGAGAGTCCCAGGCAAAAGGCAAAGCCAAAGTGCTTGGAAAAAGCTGCAGTCCCTGGGAGCATTGAGGAGCCCCCCAGGGCCATTCCTGAGCAAGGCTCCCCAGGGACTCCTTGCAGCAGATCCCTGAGGCCACTGGGATGTGGGGGGGATGCTGAGGGCAGCACAAGGGGGTGACAGTGCCCAGCCTTGCTGGGGCTGTGCCAGGAGGCCCCAGGGCCTCAGGACTTGGCTTCTCTTTGTCCCCACCTGGCATCCCTGCCTCCAGTTCTCTGCTCTGACTGCAGCCTAGGGACACTTTCTCACTCCTGTCCCTCACTGGGACCCATTAAAACTTCAAGAAACTTTGCAGTTCCATTCTGACTTGAATTCTTGAGAGGTTTCTGCAAGTCCCTGTGAGGGCCTGATGTTGAGGGCCTCAGCAGCAAGGCCCAAGAGGGTCATGAAAGTGCTTGTGCTGTGTCTGTGCTGCTGAGCTGGGCCGGGCTCTGGCACAGAGGCAGCTCCTGGCAAGCGGCAGCGCTGCAGAGAGACAGCTCTGGCCAGGAGCAGCTCCTGTGCACGGCCCAGCAGGGCTGGGGCACTGCCCGTGCATGGCAGGGGCACGAGCAGGGCACAGACAGAGCTCAGAGGCGCTCAGCACTGGCAGGGGCTGTGTGATGGCTCAGTGGGGGCTGTGTCATAGCGGCGCCTCTGTGGCTGGGTCATAGGGCCACAGAGCAGCTGTGATGGCAGAAAGGGGCTGTGTGACAGCACAGAGTGGCTTGTGTGAGGTCACAGATGGGACTGTGACAGCACAGAGTGGGTTGTGCGAGGCCATCCAGCATCATGGGGGGACTGTGTGACATCACGGAGCAGGCTGTGACATCATGGAGTGGCTGTATGACATCATAGCGCAAGCTGTGATGTCACAAGGTGGGCTGTAAAATCACAGGGTGGCTGTGTTACCTCACAGAGGTTCTGTGTGACATGCTGAGTGAATTCCAACATCACAGAGCAGCCTGTGACATCACAAGCTGGTTGTGTGACATCATAGAACAGGTTGTGAAGTCACAAAGGGGGCTGTGACATCACAGTGTGGGCTGTGAGGCCACAGAGCAGACTCTGCCATCATAGATAAGCACTCTGTGACATCACAGAGCAGCTGTGTGATGTCACAGCGAAGGCTGTAACGTGACAGAGTGCTTTGTGACATCACAGGGTGGCTTTGTGACATCACTGAGTGGGTTGTGACATCAGAGAGCTGCCTGTGAAATCACAGAGAAGGCTGTGACATCCCTTGTGGCTGCACAGCATCACAAAGGTACCCGTGACATCATAGAGCGGGCTGTGACATCACAGAGCAAGCTGTGACATCACAGTGGGCAGTGTGACATCACAGAGTGGGCTGTAGCATCACAGGGGGCTGTGACATCACAGAGGAAGCTGTGACATTACAGGGGGCTGTGTGTCGTCACTGATGGCTGTGTGACATCACAGGGGGGGCTGTGACATCACAGGGGGCTGTGTGACATCACAGGGTGGGCTGTGACATCACAGGGGGCTGTGAGGTGCGCCCGGCCTCCCACTTATTCTACATCTCTCATGTCTCTTCACAGCGCCAGACTAGAGTCAAGCTCAACAGGGTCTTCTTTCCCCGCTGATTCCGGCAAGCCCGTTCCCTTGGCTGTGGTTCCGCTGGATGGTAGGGAGGGACAGTGGGAATCTCGTTCATCCATTCATGCGCATCACTAATTAGATGACGAGGCATTTGGCTACTTTATAAACCTATAAATTAATATATGTTTCTTTTCCGGGTTAAGTAGAGGTGGCCCATCCACCTGGTCGAATTCGAATTTGATGCCCAAATATGGGTGAGACACGGTATGAAGGATGAACCCCTCCCGCCCAAAACCAACTCCTCCATCCAGATGTAACCCCGAGGGAAGGGGCCTTCATTTATTAGTTTCTACGTACAGTCGAGCTTTACTAGTAAAAATATGTACAATATCTACAGAAGAGAAGAGCGCTCTGGATGCTAGGGCCCGGGCAAGCCTCCCCCGCCTCGTTTTGGAGAGGCCCAGGGCTTCTAGCAACTCGGAGTTCCTCTCGTACCATTTCCCCCGCGCTCCTAGGGGAAACCCCACGAACTCAACGACTGCCGCGTTCATAAGATCTTGAATTTGTGGGAGAAGGCCTTGATATTTCTTGGCCTTCCCCGCAGCAGCGTCCTTTAGTGACGAGTCGTGATGCTCGTATCTGACTGTCACACCCACTACGAATGCCTTACCTTCCTTAACAAAGATCAAATCCGGTTTATAAAGTTCATTCTGTTCATCCCTCATGTGTGGCTCCTGGAAAACTGTCCAACCCTCCCTTTTAGCTTCACAGCTAAGGGTCTCGCAGGTGGAATTATGCCGGCTAATTCTGGCATCTTGCGTAATTGGGCAGTTTCCGATGCCATGGGCAGCTGTCTCATGATCAGCGCCGCAGTGCCTGCAGGATGTACTGCACACCTCACGTCTACCCCTCGCTAGAAACTCTCCAGTGGGGTAGACACTCGCTCTTAACTGCAGTGCAGTTATGAGTTTTCTATGAGGAATGTTCCGGTAATGCACCAGCCATCCGTTACTGATGTTATCATTCCCAAAGTTTTCAATCCCATGGCCTTGGGCAACCAGGAGTTTCCACTTATTGAACTCTACTTTCCGCCAGTTACACGGCCTTGGAAAGTGAATTCTGGAACGAGGAGCCTCCCACTCTGACAGCCTTTCGCCTTCCAGCACCACCTCAAGCATAGGGATAGGCTCCCAGATTGCCGGGATGGACACTTTCACTCCTCCCGCTCTAACCCATAATTTCTCATACACCTTTTCAAGATGTTCCTCCTTCAAGAATGACACCAGAGCCCCATCCGAAGACTGCGCCAGCTCGTGCAATCTTCGCTCCTGCACGCTTGGTATTAGCGCCGCCAATTTAATGAGTCCTAGCCCTCGGTCCTTAAAACTCAAGTACAAGATGGCATCACACGTACTTGCTGGGAGGTGAAGCCACTCCTTGACCGTCTTCCTAATGGAAAGGTCAAGGGATTCGAGGAGCCCCAATGATGTTTCGGTATGGTCGGCCAGATATATCAGTCACGGGATGGTGTATGTCCTGAGTATATCTAGCCAGCTTTGACATGACAGGTGGCTGTGTGACATCACAGGGGGCTGTGACATCACAGAGTGGGCTGTGACATCACAGGGGGCTGTGTAACATCACAAAGTGGGCTGTGACATCACAGGGGGCTGTGTGACATCACAGATGGCTGTGTGACATCAGAGAGTGGGCTGTGACATCACAGAGCCATCTGTGACATGACAGGTGGCTGTTTGCAATCACAGGGGCCTATGACGTCACAGATGGTTGTGTGATATCACAGATGGCAGTGTGACGTCAGAGTGGGCTGTAACATCACTGAGCCAGCTGTGACATCACAGGGGGTATGTGACATCACAGAGTGGCTGTGACATCACAGAAGGCTTTGTGACATCACACGGGGCTGTGTGACTTCACAGCTGGATGTGTGACATCACAGATAGATGTGTAACATCACAGAGTGGGCTGTGACATCAGAGATGGCTGTGTGACATCACAGAGTGGGCTGTGACATCACAGAGTGGGCTGTGACATCATAGCAGGTATGTGACATCACAGATGGCTGTGTGACATCCCAGAGGGCTGTGTGACATCACAGAGTGGGCTGTGACATCACAGGGGGCTGTGTGACGTCACAGATGGCTGTGTGACATCACAGATTGCTGTGTGACATCACAGAAGGCTGTGTGACAACACACGGGGCTGTGTGACATCACAGCTGGATGTGTGACATCACAGAGTGGGCTGTGACATCACAGGGAGCTGTGTGACATCACAGAGGGTGCAGTGACATCACAGATGGCTGTGTGAACTCACAGATAGCTGTGTGACATCACAGATGTCTTTGTGACATCACAGAGTGAGCTGTGACATCACAGAGCCAGCTGTGATGTCACAGGGATTATGTGACATCACAGAGTGGGCTGTGACATCACAGAGGGCGCTGTGACATCACAGAGTGGGCTGTGACATCACAGAGGGCGCTGTGACATCACAGAGGGGGCTGTGACATCACTGAGTGGGCTGTGACATCACAGGGGGCTGTGTGACATCACAGGGGCCTATGACATCACAGATGGCTGTGTGACATCACAGATGGCTGTGTGACATCACAGAGTGAGCTGTGACATCACATGGCTGTGTGAACTCACAGATAGCTGTGTGACATCACAGATTGCTGTGTGACATCACAGATGGCTTTGTGACATCACAGAGTGGGCTGTGTGACATCACACAGTGGGCTGTGAAATCACAGAGCAGGCTGTGACATCACAGGGGGGCTGTGTGACATCACAGAGTGGGCTGTGACATCACAGAAGGCTTTGTGACATCACACGGGGCTGTGTGACATCACAGCTGGATGTGTGACATCACACAGTGGGCTGTGACATCAGTGAGCCAGCTGTGACGTCACAGGGGTCTGCGTGACATCACAGATAGCAGTGTGACATCACAGAGAGCACTATGACATCACAGAGGGCACTGTGACATCACAGAGGGTGCTGTGACATCACAGATGGCTGTGTGACATCACAGAGTGGGCTGTGACGTCTCAGGGGGCTGTGTGGCGTCACAGAGTGGGCCCTGACATCACAGTGCTATGTGACATCACAGCTGGATGTGTGACATCACAGAGTCAGCTGTGACATCACAGAAGGCTTTGTGACATCACAGAGTGGGCTGTGACATCACAGATAGATGTGTGATGTCACAGAGTGGGCAGAGACATTACAGATTGATGTGTGACATCACAGGGGGTATGTGACATCACAGAGTGGGTCGTGACATCACAGAGGGTGCTGTGACATCACAGATGGCTGTGTGATGTCACAGAGTGGGCTGTGACATCACTGAGCCTGCTATGACATCTCAGGGGGCATGTGACATCATAGGGGGCTGTGTGACATCACCGATGGCTGTGTGACATCACAGGGGGCTGTGTGACATCACAGAGCCATCTGTGACATTACAGGGGGCTGTGTGACATCACAGAACAACAGGCTACAACCACCCCTCCCCCCACCAGGTTCGGGAAAAAAATGATTTCGTCAAAGGAAAGTGAAAGAGACTAAAACCAATTATTTTAACCAACACACAGGACGAAGATAATAATGCTAAACAATAAAATCTCTCTCGGAGGAGAGAAACCTGGGACGATTTCAGAGTCCTTCTGTAGATGTGGTCTCTCTCCTCCTCAGAGCTGGGTCGGCGAGGCCGTAGGCCATAGGCTCACCTCTGGGCCTGAAGGAAAATTCTCCTGATGTGTTCTGATGTTGTTGGAACAGTCCAGAAGAGAGAAAAAAAAATCCAAAGGCCCTGGAACCATGCTGGAGGAAAAAAAGGGAAAAAAAACCCCCGAAAAGCTGGCTGAAGAAGCAAAACAAAGGGTGCCTGTCCTGATCCCCCTGCAGAGCTTCCTGCCCTCCAGCACATCCACATCCCACCCAACTTGGGCTCATCCCTCAATTTACTGAGGGGCCCTCAATCCCCTTGTCCAGATCATCAAGAGAGGCGTGGAACAGGATCATCCCAGGGGATTCCAGACATCCCATGGAGCCAAATCTCAGGCTCGTGGCTGTTCCATCTCTGGGTGTCCTGGAGACTGCCCATGTCCCAATGGATCTGATTTTCTCCCTGACCCCAAACTTTCCTGTTCTGGATTCTATTTCCTGGTAAATGGGCACCTCTGCTGATTCCCATGGCTGTGTGGGGTGTGGTGATCCCAGCTGGATTCCCAGTGCCCCCCAAATCTGTTCCATGCCTCCCCTCCACACCTGGATGGGGATAAAATACAAGGAAAGGCTCCTAATTTGGGAAAAGGGCAGGGAGAGATCCCTCATGGATTCTGGGCAAAAGGGACTCGACTGGGGGATCCTAATTGGATTTATCCCCAGTCAGAATCAGAGTGGGAAAATGAGAAGGAAAATAAATCCTAAAGCACCTTTTCCCAACCCCTCCCTCCTTCCCAAGTCCCACTTTATTCCCAATTCTCTCCCTCTTCCCTCCCAGCAGCGCAGGGAGACAGGAATGGGGGTCAGGGTCCTCCTCAGGAAGAGGAGTCGGATCCTTCCCTCCTCCAGGGTGGGTCCCAGGCACGGGGTCAGTCCTTCAGGAATTGCTCCAGTGTGGGACCCCATGGGATCATAAATGCTGCCAGGAACCTGCTCCAGGTGGGCTCCTCTCTCCAGGGTTCCACAGCTCCTGCCAGGAGCCTGCTCCAGCACAGGCTTCCCACGGGGTCACGGCTTCCTTTGGGAACCCATCTGCTCCAGTGTGGGATCGTGCAGGGCTTGCAAGTGGATCTCTGCCCCATCACGGCCCCACCCAGGGGAACCACTTGGACATTGCCAGGGCGGGTGGAACCCAGTGTCCACTGGGACACAGCGCAGCCCAAAGAACCCAAAAGAGCCTGGGGAGCCAATGGAACCTCATGGAGCCAAGGCTCCATTGTGACACATCGGGGCCTCGTGGAACCCAGGAGACCCTTGTGACACAAAGGAAACTCATGGAACCAGAAGTCCATTGTTCCACAGCAGGTCCTCATGGAACCCAATAGTCCCCAGTGAGGTATTGAAAGGCAATGGAACAGAGGCTGCACTGGGAAACAGCGGAGCCTCATGGGATAAAGAGAGCGTAGGGAGCTTCTGGAACCTCATGGAACCCAGGCTCTAAAGTGACACAGTGGGGGTTCATGGAACCCAAGGGACTGTAGTGACGTATTGGAATCTCATGGAAACGCAGCTCAAATGTCTTATAGCAGGGCCTCATGGAATGGGGGAGACCCTAGTAAGTCTATGGAACCTCATGGAACCAAGGCTCCAAAGTGACACAGTGGTGCATCATGGAACACAGGGGACAAGAGTGAGGTTCTGGAATCTCACTGCAGCTCAAATGTCTCATAGCAAGGCCTCATGGAAGGCCAGAGACCATGGTGATGCTACAGAACCTCCTGGAACCAAGGGTCCAATGTGACACAGTGGGACCTAATTGACCATTGGGATATAATGGATCTTCATGGAACCCAGGGTTGAATGTGAAACACCTGTGCATTATGTAACCCAAGAGACCAGAGTGAGGTTATGGATCATCATGGAACCATGGCTCCGGAATGACACAGCATGGTGTCATGGAACCCAAGAGACCATGGTGAGGTATTTGAACCTCATGGAACCAAGGCTCCAGTCTGACACAGCAGGGCCTCACTGAATTTTGAGGCCATGGAATATCTTGGACCCAAGGCTCTAATGTGACACAGCAGGGCCTCATGGGGCACAGGCGACCACAAGGAGGATATGGAACCTCATTAATCGGAGGCTGAAATGTGAGCCCTTGTGACGCAGTGGGGCCTCATGGAACCCAGGAGACAAAAGTGAGGTTCTGGAATCTCATGGAACCAAGGCTCCAGTCTGACACAGCAGGGCCTCACTGAATTTTGAGGCCATGGAATATCTTGGACCCAAGGCTCTAATGTGACACAGCAGGGCCTCATGGGGCACAGGCGACCACAAGGAGGATATGGAACCTCATGAATCGGAGGCTGAAATGTGAAACAGCAGCTCCTCATTAAATGCAGGAGACTATTGTGAGCTTATGGAACCCAATGGAACCAAGGCTCCAATGGGACACAGAGGAGCCTCAGGGAACCAAGAGACCATGGTGAGATTCTGGAACTTCATGAAACCAAGGATGCAATGTGTCACAGAAGGGCCTCATGGAACCCAGGAGATGCTGTGAGGTTATGGAAACTCATGGAATCGAGTCTGCAGTGTGACACAGTGAGGCCTCATGGAAGACAGGAGACCACATGGATGCTATGGAATCTCATGGAACCAAAATGCTAAAGTGGCACATCAGGAAATTATGGAACCCAAACCATAGTGAAAGTAAGGAAATTCATGGAACCAGGGCTCTAATGTGACTCAGAGAAGCCTCATGGAACCAAAGATACCACAGTGAGGCTATGGAACCTCATGGAACCAAGGCTCCAGTGTGACACAGCGGGGCCTCATGGAGCTCAGGAGACCATGGTGAGGTATTGGAAGCTGGTGAAAGCAAGGCTCTGATGTGATACAGCTGGGCCTCACGGAACACAGACACCACTGGCAGTGCATGGAACTCATGGAACCAAGGCTCAGATGCGAGAAGGGCGCGCCCCATTGAACCCCAGAGACCCTGGTGAGGTTATGGAACCTCACTGAACTGCAGCTCCAGTGTGTCACACAGGGGCCTCATGGAACCCAGGAGAGCCCTGGGAGGTGATGGTGATGCCTTAGGTTTTAGAGACATCCATGCCATGGGTTCAGGCCTTGCCTGGAGCTTTCCTGAGGATCCGCACACAACCGAGGCGCAGGGATAACATCAGTCCCTATGAAATACTGTATGGCAGCCATAGCAAATTCCACATGTTCCAGGGGAGATTCACATGAGGGGGAAACTTGATGTCCAGAGATATCTAATGGCTTTGGGTTCCACTGTGCAGGAGCTCCAGAATTCCATCGTGTTCTCCACACCCATAGGACTGGACACCCCTGCACATCCCTTCCAGCCTGGACACTGGCTCTGGGTTAAGTGCTGGGACAGTGACCCTCTACAGGCCAAGGGGAGAGGACCATTCCAGATTTTGCTGACCACCCTCACCGCAGTCAAAGTGGCTGGCAAAGGACCCTGGATTCACTACTCCAGAGTTAAGAAGGCTCCTGCTCCTGAAACAACTGAGAAAACAGAGCCTGATACAAACAAAGATGATGTCGTTTAAATGATTCTTTTCCTGTGCTTATTATCTACACAGTTGGTAACCCTGACTCAGGTTTGGAACCAAAATTTGCATATGATTCTCATCCAAAGTGTATCCAAAGGCATTCATTTGGATACAGAACTAAGAATTGACATGGAAATCAAAGTGGAAAGATCAGCAAAATTTGTTTAAAATTTGAGAACTAACTCATATCTTACATTATTAGATAGCACTCAAAGATAACACACTGAGCTCTGATTATATCTTCCACATCCTGATTTCGTGGTTACCAAACTGGCCCTGGATTAAAGAATTGTTCGTAATAATTGTAATTATATTTCTTGTTTATATATACTGTTGTTAGATGTATACTGCTGTTAGACACATACGAGTAGATATTTAGAATAATTAGAATAGAGTTTCGACAAGGTAGAGGCCTTGTCAAGCCTCTAAAGAGGGGGACTGATGCCTCAGGTATTAACTTTCATATTTTTCAAATGCTGTACTGCCTGGTGTGTAACTCTGAAGTTTCTTGCAGCCTGTTCACTTCTGCTCTCTCATGCTAGGCAGACATAACAAAGCCTCTCCAGGCCTGCTCTCCAAGGACACTCAGACCGTCCTAGGCCCAAAAAGTATAAACCAAAAGCCTCTAAACATGGGGAAAGCTTGGGGAAATTACATCATTGGCTGAAGCTTTAATTGGAGAATTAACCCTGATACACAAATGAACCAAACTTCTAAAAGTCTGAAGAACTTGTGACCCGCAGTCCATCTTGGGGTCCATTTTGGCAGCAGCCTCTGGACTCCCCAGGGTACCTTAGAAGGCCCTTCAAATAAATACCTACCTTTATTCCCTTATTCTTTTCAAATCTCTGTGTTTTAGGGAGCCACTTCAGGCATCAATGGTTGCACAAAAACCTCTCAGAGACTCAGTGTGGGAAGGAAAATCCAAAGTACCTTCAAAACCTTGAGTATCTCAGAGCATTAATGAGTCCCACTGAGTGTCAATGCAAAGCTCTCAAGGGACTCCTTAAAGTCGATAATTGGAGGCCATGATTGCACAAACTTCTCAGAGTGTCAGTGTGGAAAGTACCTTAAAAAAACTGCAGTACCCTGAAGCATTAATGAGCCCCAGTGAGTGTTGTTACTGACAAAGAATCTCCAGGGACTCATTAGGGCAGATAATTGGAGGCCAGGATTGCAGGAAGCTCTCAGAGAGTCCCAGGCAAAAGCCAAAGCCAAAGTGCTTGGAAAAAGCTGCAGTCCCTGGGAGCATTGAGGAGCCCCCCAGGGCCATTCCTGAGCAAGGCTCCCCAGGGACTCCTGGCAGCAGATCCCTGAGGCCACTGGGATGTGGGGGGGATGCTGAGGGCAGCACAAGGGGGTGACAGTGCCCAGCCTTGCTGGGGCTGTGCCAGGAGGCCCCAGGGCCTCAGGACAAGGTGTCTCCTCACAGCCCTTGCTGGCACAGACGCTGCTGGGCCCCAGGGCACCAAGACTTGGCTTCTCTGTGTCCCCACCTGGCATCCCTGCCTCCAGTTCTCTGCTCTGACTGCAGCCTGGGGACACTTTCTCACTCCTGTCCCTCACTGGGACCCATTAAAACTTCAAGAAACTTTGGAGTTCGATTGTGGCTTGAATTCTTGAGAGGTTTCTGCAAGTCCCTGTGAGGGCCTGATGTTGAGGGCCTCAGCAGCAAGGCCCGAGAGGGTCATGAAAGTGCTTGTGCTGTGTCTGTGCTGCTGAGCTGGGCCGGGCTCTGGCACAGAGGCAGCTCCTGGCAAGCGGCAGCGCTGCAGAGAGACAGCTCTGGCCAGAAGCAGCTCCTGTGCACAGCCCAGCAGGGCTGGGGCACTGCCTGCAGCCAGCCCGGGCACAGCACAGAGGCACCCAGGCCTTCAGCTCAGCCTGGGCTGCCAAGGGGCTGACAAGTGACTGCGGGAGAATCACTGCCAGCCCCTGGCACAGGAAGCCTCTGGCTGCAGGACAAGGCAGCTGCAGCTCCTGCAGGGATCTCCTGAAGCTGCAACATCCCAATGTCTACGGATTCTGTGAGTACAACTCAGGGCATCTCGAGTGTAGGGGAGGGGAAATGCTTATGGGGCTCTGATGTGCTGAGGGTTTCTGATCACTCATAGAATATTTCCAATACAAGGATTTTGATAAAAGTGAGGAAAATTCATGAGACTTTGTTTTCACTATCCTATTATTGGAGAATGGTGGGGAGGGAGGATAAATATTAAAGGTATTACGAATTTTGTCAAGTCCCTGGGACATCCGAGCTGTTACTTTTAGTGATCAGCAGGTGCACAGGAGATCCCTCGTGCTTTCAGCCACTCCTGTGCCCATGGACAGCACCAGCATCACCTTGGCTGCACCCATCAGGCTCAGTCTGAGCTGTCCTTTCTCCAAGCTGCAAACAGAACCTGCCCCCAGCCAGTGCCCTGCACACAGGCAGGTTTCTCTAGGGCCAAGGAGAGTGCACAGAGATTTGGGGTCTGTGAGTGCTGGCAGGGAGAGGTCAGGCACAGGGAAACAGCTCCAGGGGGAAAATCTGCAGGAAGCAGAGATGAGGTCAGGGAATGAGAGAAAACAAACCCAGAAATGTGGCAAGGAGAGCTTAGAGATGTCCAGAGGATCCCCCCAGTGCAGCCCCTCCCTGTGAACAAGCCCCCTCCCTGCTGTCCCCCCCAGCCAAGCCTCTGCCCTCAGGGCCGGGGCTCCAAGGCGTGAAGCCCCTCCTGGGCAGGCAGAGCTGCAGCAGAGCCGTGGGGCAGCTCTGCAGCCCCGGGCCCAGTTCCCTCTGCAGAGCACAGGGCTGGGAGCAGCTGCCCGGCACTGGGGGGCTCTGGCAGGGGGCACGGCTGGCTCAGGGTGACGCTGTCCCCAGTGCCCGGCTGTGGGCAGTGCTGCCAGTGCAGCCAGGCCAGGAGCTCCATCTCCCTTCATCCACTGCCATCCCTGGCACTCTTGGCTCTCTCCCCGAGCTTTCCTTCCAAGCTGGGAGCTTCCTCCAGGAACCAAAGCTGTCCTGTAGCATCTTTGTGTTATCTGAAAGCCCCAGGGAGAAAAGCAGAGATGCTACAAGTGTGAAAATGCTGTTGGGGTGGTGAAATGAGCCAGGGGTGTCCTCGGCTATGAATGTGGTGCTGAGACCTTGAGAGAGGGACAGACATTTGGGGGTCTGTGGTGGATCCATCTGCTCCCAGCAGCACCTGGTGATCTTTAAGGGAAACATGGGAGGGTGATCATTCTGCATTTGAGAAAAGTGAAACAGAGAAACTCTTAACAGGTCAGAATGACAGAGCATCTCCCATGAGTCTACACTCATCATCTTTCTTCGCGAATGTTGCTCTGTTCTCCCTGAGGGCAGCAGAAATGCTGAGGATTTCAGATATCCAGGAATACCAGGAGAGATATGGGGAGAGCTTAAAAGTAAAACCACAGAATTTTTAAACACAAAAGGGTGTCTGTGTCTGTTCCAGTGGAGGGTGGATGGGAAGTGGCTTTGATTGTGGTCACAGACATCTCCTCTAACTCTTCACTGTCTTTTTCCTCCATGGCAGAACCCAATGCCCAGAGACAGCAAATGCCCAACAGCAGCTCCATCAGCCACTTCCTCCTGCTGGCATTGGCAGACACGCGGCAGCTGCAGCTCCTGCACTTCTGCCTCTTGCTGGGCATCTCCCTGGCTGCCCTCCTGGGCAACGGCCTCATCATCAGCGCCGTAGCCTGCGGCCAGCACCTGCACACCCCCATGTTCTTCTTCCTGCTCAACCTGGCCCTCAGCGACCTGGGCTGCATCTGCACCACTGTGCCCAAAGCCATGCACAATTCCCTATGGGGCACCAGGCACATCTCCTACTCAGCATGTGCTGCTCAGCTCTTTTTCTTTCTGTTTTTCCTCTCAGCAGAATATTTCCTTCTCACCGTCATGTGCTACGACCGCTACGTGTCCATCTGCAAACCCCTGCACTACGGGACCCTCCTGGGCAGCAGAGCTTGTGCCCACATGGCAGCAGCTGCCTGGGCCACTGGGTTTCTCTACGCTCTCATGCACACAGCCAATACATTTTCCCTGCCCCTGTGCCAGGGCAATGCCCTGGGCCAGTTCTTCTGTGAAATCCCACACATCCTCAAGCTCTCCTGCTCACACTCCTACCTCAGGGAACTTGGGCTCCTTGTGTTTTCCATCTGTTTATCGTTTGGCTGTTTTGTGTTCATTGTTTTCTCCTATGTGCAGATCTTCAGGGTCGTGATGAGGATCCCCTCTGAGCAGGGACGGCACAAAGCCTTTTCCACATGCCTCCCTCACCTGGCTGTACTCTCCCTGTTTATCAGCACTGGTGCAGTTGCCTACCTGAAGCCCCCCTCCATCTCATCCCCATCCCTGGATCTGGTCGTGTCAGTTCTGTACTCAGTGGTACCTCCAGCCCTGAACCCCCTCATCTACAGCCTGAGGAACCAGGAGCTCAAGGATGCCCTGAGGAAAATGATCATGGGTGGTTTCCCGAAGCAATAAACTCTCATTCTCCTGCAGAGCTGTTCTGATGTTATTAATGTTACTCATTAATGCCCACTCTGTCCTGTGGTTGTTGCTGCTGACACAGGTGTTACGCTGCTGTGAATTAATCACACAAAAATCTTCTACTGTTCCAGTCAAATACTTCAGTATTTGCCTTCCTAGTGTGACCCAGAGACTGTGTAAACAGGGAGCTGGACTGCAATATGTGTGTGCTGGAAGAAAATAAAGAAGCCTGTGTTGTCTTGTTTCCCTGACATCTTTCCTCCCTGACTTCTCTGGAGCTGCAGGGTCGATGCCTCTGGGCAGAGCTGGGGGAGAAAAGAGTCCCAGCAGGACAGCACTACCAGGGAGCCCCAGGGCTTCTCCTCCGTCAGCTCCTCTCCCTTCCCTTCCACACTCCCCTGCAGAGCCCCCGCGTTGGTTTCAGGCCTCAGGGCTCTGTCAGCTGGGTCCCAGTCCTGCTGTGGGACTGCCCAGGGACTGCAGGCAGGGACAGGCCGTGGGCACTGCTGGCACAGAGCTGGGCTCTGCAGCAGCATTTCCATCATGCAAGGGCATCTCCCCAGAGCAGGGCCTGAAAGCTTCCATCTCCTCCCCAATTTTCTCTCAAGGATGTGCCCAGCGCAGCGCCCTGGAGAGGAAAGCAGCAGTGACCAGCAAAGGGTGGCAGTGTTCAGGGTGGGGGCAGCCAGCAGTGCCCTGGCAAAGCCAGCGCCGCTGCCAGCAGTGGCCTCTCTCCCCAGGTCACAGAGGTTGTTCTTCCCTCCATGGAGGGACATCCAGTGACCGGGTCAGGAGTCCGTGTTTGCCACAGGGCACGGACAAGACACAGCCCTGAACATCCTCTGTGTGTGTGAGGGGACATAAACCCAGTGAGCACAAACGCCTTCAGCTGTTGCTGGAGTTTGCAGAGAGTGCCGTGCCCTGGGAACCCCCTGGATGCAGGGCTGGGATGAGCTCCTGTGCACAGAGCTCCCCGTGCCCATCCCTGGGGCCGTGGGGCACCTCGGGCAGGGGCAGGGCAGGGTGACACCCGCAGGGCTGAGGTCCCTGCCAGGCTCTGGCAGTGGCAGCAGAGCCCAGGGAGCCCCTGCCCGTGCTGCAAGGAACTGTCTGTGAGTGTGCCAGGGAAGGATTCGTGTCCCTGAGCAGCCCTGGGGCTGGGAGCAGGGCATGAGCCCAGCTCAGGGCTGGGCACCCGACAGAGCCCTGACATTTCTGGCTGTGCCCAGAAGAGAAGGGTTGGGCAAGGTGGCTGTGGGGAAACCTCTGTGTCCATCAGGTAACAACCAAGTGTCTCTGGCACTGTCCCTCCCCAGTCAGGCATCAGGAGAAAAGAAGCTGAGAAAACTGTGGGTCACCTGAAAGAGACATTAATGCTTGGGGCAGGGAAGTAAAGAGCAAAGGCCAAATGCAGAAGCAAAGAAACCACAGGGAGGCGTGTGGGGGGGTAGAGGCAGGAGACAGACAGCAAATCAATATGATTTGGAACTGAGACCTTTATTCTTCGTTTCCTTGCTACTTTTCTATAAAATCACACAGAAGCCATACACTACGTGATTGGATCATTCAGCTACAAACCCAGCCCCGCAAATGTTACAACACTCCTGATTGGTTAGGTATAACGCAGGGAACTAGGTATTTTCTTATCAGAAGAGGGCCTCTCCAGATGTCCAGCTCCCCTAAACTGTGCATTCCTTCGTGCGATTTATAGCCTTGTTTACCATCTTACTTCTCTCAAGGGCGAACTGCCCTTGAGAAGCTGCACGTACCAATATTTGCAGTCACAAAGGTTTTCTGTACATAGGCTGCAATTTGATTGCACACACAAAGGCCTCGGCATCTCCCCCTCTCTTTTCAAAAACAGTTTTGGCAAGCTTGGTCATTCTGGAGGAAATAATGCTAAAAAGACAAGGTCTAAATAAGCATACTACTAAAATAACAAAAATGACTAACATGACAGTTTTTACAATTTCTTTTACCCATGGCGTTAGTCTTAGGGACAGAAGCCAATCATTCAATGGATTGTGATTGACTGTAATCTTTTTTGTATGATCTTTGAGCCATTGTAAGTGCTTATGAATAGAATCATTGTGGTTGGAAATGTTAAAACAACACATGTTTTGTATGTTCTCACACTCTTGTCTTTGTGCTAACAACAGGTAGTCTATGGCGGCCCTATTTTGTAATACTGCCTGGCGTATGCTGTTAAGATTTTGTGACATTTGCGATAATATGGCTGTAGTGACATTGGCTTGCTTTGCTACCCAGCAAGCAAGATGCTTTAGTGTTGTTTTTTCAGATAGCTTGTACAGCGATTTGGCCTGATTTTCTCTTTGCAACAATGGTATTAGGGACTCAAGATCTTCATTAGTTATGCCACAGGTACTACGAATTCACTGTATGTCCCTAATTAATTCTTGAGCATCTGTCAAAGTTTGAATTTCGGTGCAAATTGTTGATTTCTGAGATCGAATTTGGGCTTCGGTGATAAGCATCCCCAGATATCTCCATGGGGTTTGCTGCCAGACTTTTCCAGGAGCAATTTGAAGGCCTGCCTCTGGCATTTACTGCTGTAAGGCAGGTAGCAGGTTTGCAACATCTGTATGTTCCTCTGCTATCTGACTATCATCCATGTAATGATAGATAGGACACTGTGGGTACCCTTTTTGGTTTTTTGCTTTTGTTTGGTTGGTTGGTTGGTTTTTCCCGATGGAGCTAGCACCCAAGTAACACACAGCTGGCACATCACGGGAGACTTAAGCATCCCTTGTGGCAACACAACCCATTGATACCTGTTTGCTGGCTCTGCCTTGTTTTCTCAGAGGCAAACTGATGTTTATCCAGACAAGCAGATAATCACTTTAGACTTGCTGGCAATAAAACACTTGTGTACCTTCTTTTTTAGGTTAGTAAAATAGCTAGGTGTTGCTATTACACACTCAATTATGGATTTTTACATAAAACCTTTTGGAAATTGGTTCCACACACACAAACCTTCAGACTGGCATCGTTCTGCCAGGGATCAAATTGATGATCTACCTGCAAAAACTTTTAGTGTAAATACTGCACTATCCAAATGCTCTTGGGGAGCCATTTCTCATTTCTCTTCAGTGATAACCTGTGCGGCTGTCACTGTGAACATAAAGGCAACATAATAGTAAGCGAACACATGCTATGAGACAGTAAAGTCACACTAAGCAAGAACAAACAGGATAATACATACAATCCACAGGACATGATAAAAGGACAGTAACTTAGAATAATACACTTTCAATTGCCTAAATACTGAACTATCACCTAGTCTGCTGTAGCTGGTGACTCCACTTCACGAGGACCTGGAAAAACCTTCCCGGGCAAGGCCTCCAAATGTACCTCGAAAGGGGTCCAGCTTTCATACATCCAAATTAGTAAGTTAAGGTGACTCAATTACAGTTTTAGTGCAGAAACACCTGGGTCTGTTGGCATGTTGCCCAACCAGGTAGGGCCAGGGCTTGGCCAGAGCCAAGGCCTTAGCTGGAAGGGTTCCCTAACATATCTTACAAAGAAACTTTTATTAATAACAGCTGTGAGAGTTTCCTAACAGGATCCATGTCTTGCAAATAGCTATACAACAGTATGTAAAAGTCTGTAAAGCAGCTAGCTTTGTCATTCATCTTTAACAAAGTTATCAGTGGTACCACGAAAAAACTGCAAACAACCAAAGAAATGCATATGCATAACATAGAATAATATCTTCTGGATGATGCCCTTCATGACATGCCTGTGAATTCACAATGTGACACTAAGAACATATTCAGAATCGTTAATACAACAGAGACAACTGACCTAGGAAATCGAGGTTACATTTTCTTGCACACTTATGTATATATGACAATCAAGCAAAGCAAAAGCAAGAAAGAAAGTACTAAACACCCTACAATCAATCATATGCATAGTCTGGAATTGTTACTCATCCTTTTCTGCTACTTATGAAAGATAAAACAGCAAAGATTGTCATGAATAACCATCACAATTGACCAATGCAGAACACTTATACCCATGGAATTTTCAATTAATTTGAGGTTTTAAAAAGCCACATTTCATATACCTTTACAACTTATTATCTTATATTTTTGAACAGTTACTTGCCAATTCATCCTAATTATTTCGATTGGTTCAATCTTATCCTTATAATAAAAGAACTGTATCTTTCAATCTGAAGTTAACATCACTGAAACTAAACAAGAATTAATCTGAACATAACAGGAATTAAATGAACACAACTTAAACCTAACATCAGTTAAATACAACAAGACTGAAATCAGAGTTGAGCGCTCCCTTTTTAGCTGATCCTCAAAATTGGCCTGCTTCAATTATTTTCTCTCAAGAGCTGCTGTAGATCTGCAGGATCTGCAGGATTGTTGACGCATGTTTCACACTGTATTTTCTGTGGCTTGGTGTTGCTGCGTCTCCTTGTTCTCTGTGGCTGTTATTGTGTGTATCTGAGGGTGCAATAACAGAAGCGGCCACAGGTGGCGCTGCAGCCGGAGGACAAGTGACTTGTTGGTCACAAGATGGCGGAGACGGAAGTACATAACATTGTTTGCTATGGTAACCAGGGCGCCGCCATTTTGTTGTGCGGAATAGTCCATAACTTTGCAACTGTATTACAAACTTTCCGGACGAAGCTCTTAAGGCTGGATTCTGCAGCATTCTGCTCAAAAGCAGGCAACCCCAGGGGGGCCGTACACCGCAGATATGGGGTTTTGTCTAAAGCTGCTTTTGTTTTTCTGTCTGCTCAAGCCCCGAACGGGTCGCTCCGCGGACTGCGAAAACTGTCCGAGATGAGCCCGCGCCCCCCTGCACGCCCCCAGATGCCATATGCTTCTCCCTTGCTGTTTCTGCTGTGCTGCCAATTATATTCAATGTTCTGGGCAGCCTGAGATTTGTTACAGTTCGAATTTCGGTTCTCGGCCGGGGGAGCAGCAGGCGGGGCTCCCCCCTCCTCCTTTGCTTCGACTCGCTCTCGCAGCCTTTTTTGCCTTGGGGAGCTGCACTCTGCAACCCCCAGTGCTAACATAGTCTGGCTGCCTAGTACTTTAATACACAGATTCGGTATATGAATTAGGATTCTTAAAGAATGTTTTTGCAATATCGAAAGTAATTAGTCCTGGAACAGACTTTAGCCCCTCTAAACTCTGCTTTCCTAGAAAGCTTAAAAGCAATTTACAGGCTACCTCCTGCTCCATTTCTCTGTCCCGGCTGCCGCATCTCCACGATCACCCTCTGGCTCGTCCCTGTTGCGGCTTTTTTCGGGATCACTCTCTGGTTTGTCCCTGCAGCTTTCCAGAGTGCAGCCTTCGCAGACGGCGGGCTGGCTTCTGCCTCAACCCAGGCACGGCGCGATTCCTCACTGCATAGCAGCTCGCCGCAGCTTTTGCCCTCCAGCGCGCTGCCACCGGTGCTTTTCCGCGCTCATTCCTTTTTCGTGGTGACCCCCCGTTTCGGCAGGGTCCCAGTCCCAGTTCGGGCTCTATACCCTGCACTCCCCGCTTTTCTAAAAAGCCTCGGAGTAAATCATGCACCGCTTGCCTCTCCATACCTCTTTATTAAGTTGCTAGCTAGCACTGTTGCAGCCCTTGCGAGGCGTCGGCGGTGTTGTCGGCTGAAACCCGTCTGTACGGTCGTTCAGGGTGCGGAGTCCAGCTCTTTTCACCTCCCGTGCTGCTTCGGGACCGACCCGATACTACACCGGACCGTGGCTTAAAGGGTCACAGCCTTCTGCACTGTAGGTCCCTGTTCTTCGGGCGCCATTTTGTCGCGGCGAGGGAAGACTCGGACCACTCAATATGAGTTATCAGCAAGCTTCGTTTATTGATTAGCTCCGTGCGGCTTTATACAGTGTATAATAAGCTCATGCATATTCTGTAACCTATTCATGTCATAGGCCAACTTGCTAAATGTCAGCCACTCCCCTACTTCTTCATTCCAAGCTACTGACATTCTTTTTCACATCCCTTTTTCTCGTGCCTTGCTAACCACAAGAATCCTATCATTGTTCTACCCCTATCAAGGACAGTGTCCTTGCTTTGCACAAAATGTTTTACTTCAGCAACTAAACAAGCTGAGTACAATAACTGGAAAATTCCCCTTGAGCCATCTCCAACATGTCTACGTGACCCTTCTCAGCTAGCCACTCTTCCACACTGCAGGGCCAGCCCTGACTCTGCTGCTCTGCAGGGGCAGGGAGAGGCTGCACTGGGCAGTGCCAGGGAGAGGAGAACAATGGAGCCCTGGTTCTACGAGTCCCCACAGTGTCACAATGGCCCCTTGCTTCCATGAGCCCCACAGTGTCACACTGGCCCCTTGGTTCCATGAGCCCCACAGTGTCACACTGGCCCCTTGGTTCCATGAGCCCCACAGTGTCACAATGGCCCCTTGGTCACACGAGGCCCCGCAGGGTCACAAGGCACCTTTGGTTCTCTGGGCCCGCAGTGTCAGTTTTGCCACTGGGCAGGGTCAGCACCACAGACACAGACACCAACTGAAGGAACTGTGTGATTTATTATAATGCAAAACTGCAAAGAATCCCAAAAGGAGCAGCTCAGCAATGCCCCCAATCATCACTGCCAAAGATTGTCCCCAGTGATTAACCAAGATCCAGCAGCAGTTCCCCTCAGACTTTCCCATCCCCCAGAGCCACACATCAGCTGGGGGAAGCTGTCCCAGCCAAGGACTGGAGCCACTCCCGGACACTGGGAATTCCTGCAGCGGCCTCCACCCACAGCTGAGGCTCCAACCCCGCTGGGAGAGGGCCCGGCTTTGACAGTGCTGAATGAACAAACTGACAGCACTTCTAGTGCGGGAACATCTGGTTTCATCCTCCTTTTTGGTTTCTCCCAAAGCCTGGCCAGGGCTCAAGGAGGAACCAAGGGAGTTGACTTTGACCCTACACCCCCAAACAAAGCCACATGTGGCCTTTTCCAGTTTCTAAATACAGAAAGGTAAATCCATGTTTCACCAGTGAACAGGCACATAGGTCATATTTCTAATGATCCTTCCTTAATGAGCAGATCCAAATATAACATTTGGTTGGAAGGTTCATCTAGAGGTCAGCTTTGGCTCAGGGCCTGTTGTTCAGGCCTTGGTACTTCAATCAGTGCTTTGACCTACAGATGAACTGCAAATTTCATAACAATTATTTCAATAATGGAGTCTTAGCTTTAGGTATTAGGCATAAAGGCATCACCTCTTGTTGTTCAGTTAAGTGGTCTTCAAATTCATAACTCAGAGCTATAATTCACATTCCTTTGAGAACATGCCTAATTAGTTGCTATTCTCTCTGTTATTTATCAAGCCCCTGTCCCGGTCTGGACAAAGTTGGAGGAAAATGTCCTCTGATAGAAAGCAGGTTACAATCACCCCTCCCCCCACCAGGTTCGGAAAAAACCCCTTTTTCCTTGAAGGAAAGTGAAAGAGATAAAACCTATTTATTAACAAACACACAGGAGAAGGATTAAAATGCTAAATAGTAAAACTCCTCACTATAGAGAGAAAACCTGGGAAGATTTTAGAGTCCTTCTGTACGTGTAGTCTCTCTCCTCCTCCTCGGAGCTGGGTTGGGGCGGGCCCCCCCACCTCCAAGGCCTCAGTGGAAAATTCTCCTGATGTGGTCTGATGTTGTTGAAACAGTCCAGAAGAGAAGAAGGGAAAAACCAAAGTCCCAAGGAAACAAGGTTCAACTCTCCGTGTCTCTCTCTCTCTCCCGAGGAAAAAAAAAAAAGAGCCAAAAAAAACCTGGCTGAGAAGCACCAAGGGTGTTTCCTCCCTCCTTGCTGCCGCAGCAGCAACCAAGGAGTGTATCTGTGTCCTTGAACAAATTGCTTTGAAAAGTTCGCCGGGGTTTCTTTTCCTCTCTCCCCTCTCAGGCTCAGTTTAAAGGCACAGAAAATGCACAAAGTTAATTTCTGGGCAATAGAGCAGTGATAGGGGATACACATCATAGAGTCACCCCAAGACACCCCCTGTAGTGGTTTTGTTCGAAATCCATTACTTAACCTATTTCTCTTCTGTGAGATAAGAATTAGGAGAAAGCAAAGCAAGTACAAAATTTTAAAGAATATAAAGAAGTTTATTAACAGAACTAAAAGAAGTAAAGATCAGACTAAACCTTCAGAACACTTCTCCTCCCCCCACCTCTTCTTTCTTTCCTACTGACAACATAAAAAAACAACCCTCGAGATTTTCAGTCAGTTTACCACCTCTATACTAGTCTTTCTTCAGTTCACTTAGGGAGAGGAGTCTCTTTTGCTCATCCCATGGACACATCTCCACAAGAAACAGTTCTCTCATGGCTTCAATGTCACAGCAAGACAGCTGCCTGGGGTGTTTCTCTGCTTGCATGTGAAAGTCTCTTCCCTCGACTTACAGCTTTCCCCACAACTGCTTTCGAGGGTTCAATCTTAGCTAATGGGGTACCATTTTAAGGATGAGCTGTTCAGAACCAAAGGTCCTCTTCATCTATCAGTGGGAGCATCTTCATCTCTGGGAACAGAGGTCTTCTTCTTCCCTGGGAGCAAGGGTCTTCATCACTTTCACCTCTCTCTGTTCAAGCTTCTGATTAGATCACAGCTACTTCAACATTTTCTTGTTCCAGCACAGGTACCTTTGCCCATGATTACGGTTTGAACGCTCCAGCCCTGCCGCTTTCATGAAATTACAGCGGGTACTCTGATATATCATAGTCCATCACCACAGCCTTACAAGAGAATTTCAGTGTCTAGGTTTGAAACATCTGCTCTTTCTCCTCTCTTGGGGTTTCAGCTCTTCCTTCTTCACTGACTTTGGTGTCTCTAGGGTGTTTTCTTCATGTGCCTTCACCTTTCCTCTGACTCGGGAGAGGATTGATGCCTGTAGGTTTCATCTGTTTTGGAGAATTCTTACAGCACTAAAAGAGTTAGTCTCACCCGGGCCTTGCAGCTGGAATTCGCCTCTCGATGTTGGTCACCTAATCTCTGCCGGGCGGTGGCCGGAGCTCGTTTCGGTGTAGCATTTCATTCCAGCAGCCACAGTGGAAAGGGCCGGCCTGGCTGAGCCGCGCCGTGGGGCTGCCTGCATAGAGCAGGGCTGTGAGGGCTGCCCGCACGGAGCAGGGCTGTGGGGGCTGCCCGCATAGAGCAGGGCTGTGGGGGGCTGCCCGCACGGAGCAGGGCTGTGGGGGGCTGCCCGCATAGAGCAGGGCTGTGGGGGGCTGCCTGCATAGAGCAGGGCTGTGGGGGCTGCCTGCATAGAGCAGGGCTGTGGGGCTGCCCGCATAGAGCAGGGCTGTGGGGGGCTGCCCGCACGGAGCAGGGCTGTTGGGGGCTGCCGCACGGAGCAGGGCTGTGGGGGCTGCCCGCATGAGCAGGGCTGGGGGCTGCCCGCACGAGCAGGCTGTGGGGGCTGCCCGCATAGAGCAGGGCTGTGGGGGGCTGCTGCATAGAGCAGGGCTGTGGGGGCTGCCCGCATAGAGCAGGGCTGTGGGGGGCTGCTGCATAGAGCAGGGCTGTGGGGGCTGCCCGCACGGAGCAGGTGGCTTGGGGGGCTGCCCGCACGGAGCAGGGCTGTGGGGGCTGCCCGCACAGGAGCAGGGCTGTGTGGGGGCTGCCTGCATAGAGCAGGGCTGTGGGGGGCTGCCTGCATAGAGCAGGGCTGTGGGGGGCTGCCCGCACGGAGCAGGGCTGTGGGGGGCTGCCTGCATAGAGCAGGGCTGTGGGGGCTGCCCGCATAGAGCAGGGCTGTGGGGGGCTGCCTGCATAGAGCAGGGCTGTGGGGGCTGCTGTGAGGGACAGGCGAACGGAAGATTACGTGGTGTGACGGAAAGCAGGGACAGCATGGAATCTCCCTCCCCCCTTTATCCCACTGATAAGCATCACCTTAGGAATGTAGCTTTACTAACCCCAGTAGTTTTCCACTCCATACTAACCCTAGCCATCCCACAATCCCCCCTTCCTGACCAGAGAAGCCCCTGGACTATATAACCTTAGGAGATAAGATAATAAACGCCATTTGACTATCCACCACATTGGTGTCAGTGTCTTGTGGACCGAGTAGCGTCGGGGTAGGCCACGCTGCCGTGCTGATACCCTTGGAACCAGATCGCCATGCCCTCAGGGGCGACATAAATGGTGCCGTCAAACCCGGGAAAAGAAGGAGAAAATTAAAAGAAGAAAAGAAGGAGAAAATTAAAAGAAGAAAAGCTCGGGCAGCGGGACACATCTGGACAAGATCAGCGGCCGAAGCAAGCGAAGCTGACTTCAGGCGGGGGGGACGCCCCCACAGAGGACCCACGGTCACCATGGAAGCGGTGGCAAAGGTTGTAAGTACACTCTATAAACAGTGGAATATTAAATGCAAACTTAAGGACTTTTATCTTGCTATCGCAAGGCTTCTGGAGCTTGGGGCGATTGCACGCCCTGTAGAAATTTTACACCCAGAGATATGGGAGAAATGTACTAGCGTTCTAGCGGAAGATACAAAATCTTCGGGTAGCGGTAGAAGTCTCAAAGCGTGGGGTAAAGTAGAAGCGGCTTTACGCCAGGCGATAGAGGAGCAAGAGACCTGGAAAGCCGCGCGTGCATGTTTACTAGCTACACCTAAACTAGGAGTGGGGGCAGTTACACAAACAGACCCCGAGAACGGTCTATCAGAAAGCGCGGATCTGCGGGGACCGGGCACGCTTCCCCCCTCCCCAACCCCAATCCCAAACGCCCCAGGGCCCCCGGAGACCTCTCCGACCCTGCCGCCGAGCCCGCCGGGTCCACCCCCCGCCGCGGAAACTCCCCAAGCGCCCGCGGTTTCCTCATCCGTCTCTCCACCGCCAGCCACCAAATCCATGTTGGAAGCGCAGAAATATGCGAAGTCCTTTTGGGAAGACTTGGCAGACGAGGCGAGGGAAACCGAGAGAATGGCTAGGGAGGGGACGGGAGCGGCCGCCCGCCCCCCCCATGTTGTCCAACATGGCGCAGGCGAGCAAAGAGATGGGCGGGGCCAGGGTCTGACCGGCGGGAACGAACAAAGGGTGGAAGTGTTTGCTGTTGCGCAAACGTGGAAAGGGGGAGCTACAAACGCGCTTGCGCGAGAGAGCAGCAGAGGGCGCATGCCCGGTCAAGAGCCGTGCTCAGCGCTGCTCGGGAGGCAGGGCCAGCCCGGGGGGCGGGATCGGCACCACCCCCAGGGGGAGGAGCGGGGGCGGGGCCGCAAGAAAAAGCACAAGTTACCGGAACTTCTATCTGAGTTCACTTCCGACTCTGAGTCCGACAAGAGCTCCACCAGCTCTGAACTATCGGAGTCTGACGGAGCCACAGAACCAAAAGTAAAGCAGCCACAATTGAAAGCGAAAACAAATACCGCTATAATTAATACCGGACAACAAATACAATACCAATTTACTGATTGGGGACAAATAAAAATAGCATGTGCAGAGTGGGTTCCTATGTCCACAGTTCATGCCTTCCCGGTGAGAGTTACTGGGCAAGACGGAAATCAACAGCAAGTTTACAGTCCCATTAATCCTAAAGACATACAACTATAGTCAAAGCGATTTCAGAAAAAGGCATGGACTCTGTCATTGTTTCTACACTCATAGATAGCCTTTTTTGCCATGAAAATTTACTTCCTTTCGATATTATACAGATTGGTCGTATGATTTTTAAACGTTTCGCTTTTTCTGTCGTGTCCCCAAATGGTAGCAAACCCAACCTTCGCTTTCAGTGGAAAGTGCTGCCACAGGGCTTTGTACATAGCCCGACCATATGCCAGATCACCGTGGACAAGGCACTGACACCAGTCCGACATTCCTATCCTGCTGCAACCATCATCCAATACATGGATGACATCCTCGTCGCTGCACCATCAGCGAGCCAAGTGGATCACTTAGTGTCCACAATTACAGAGACCCTCCAGGCAAACGGCTTCGAGATCGCGAGTGCAAAGATCAAGAAAGGACCCTGTGTGACCTTCCTGGGAGTAGGGATCACAAATTCCTATGTGACACCCCCCAAGGTGAAGGTCCGCCGAGACATCAAGACACTTCATGACGTGCAGCGCCTCGTGGGGTCTCTGCAGTGGCTCCGCAACATCATCCTGATCCCTCCTGAGGTCATGGATCCCTTATATGACCTCCTGAAAGGAAAGCATCCCTGGGAACCCAAGGAGCTAACGCCACAAGCAGCGAGCTCCCTCGATTTCATCGAACATCAGATGTCCACTGGCACTTTAGCCAGGTGGAACCCGAGCATGCCGCTTGATTTATATGTCCACTTCACACCGAAGGGAGGAGTGGGTGCACTGGCTCAAGGATCTTCTGAGAAGTCCCGACCGATCCAGTGGGTGGTCCTGGGAAAACCGGCTCGTGCTTTCTCCCCAGGAATCGAATGCATCGCTAACCTCATCATGAAAGGCAGAAAACTGGCCTTGAGACACCTGGGAACTGAACCGACGAGAATCCACCTGCCCTTCCGCAAGCAGCCAGTGACAGAATCAACCACGATACCAGAGTACCTAGCCCTTGCTCTCGCAGGTTTTGGAGGAGAGATCTCCTACGCCGCCAGACCACCCTGGACTCAGCTACTGAACATTGTGGACATAGACATGCCACCAAAGGTCACAGACCGCCCACTGCCAGGATCGACGGTCTTCACAGATGCCTCTTCCACAACTTCTACTGCAGCAGTGGTGTGGCAGGTGGGAGAACAGTGGCATTGCATCAAGAAATATGATCCTACATTGTCAGTCCAGCAGCTGGAAGCAGCAGCAGTGGTCTTGGCGTGTGGACTTTTCCAGGAGGAACACCTCAACATAGTAACGGACTCTATATTCGTGGCAAGGCTCTGCCTAGCCATGTCAGGACCAGGTGTGTCAGCATCTGCAGCAGCCCTAATGCTGGAAGAAGCACTCTCCTCACGACAAGGCACAGTGTCTGTCATTCACGTCAACAGCCACAATCCAATTAAAGGTTACTTCCAGACCGGCAATGACAAGGCAGATGCCGCAGCAAAGGGAGTGTGGACATTGCAAAAAGCTCGTCAATTGCATGAATCACTCCACATCGGAGCCAAAGCACTGGCGAAGAGATGCGGGATCTCGACAGCGGACGCAAAACATGTAGTGGCCACCTGTCCTCATTGCCAGAAGTCACCCCTATGGTCCAGTGGGGTCAACCCGAGAGGCCTCAAGCCCTCGGAAATCTGGCAGTCAGACTTCACTCTATGCCAACTGCTGAAGCCCCGAGCGTGGCTTGCAGTGACAGTGGACACTTACAGCGGAGTGATCGTGGCCACACAGCACCCCAAAACCAACTCTAAAGCCACAATTCAGCACTGGCTGACAGCTATGGCATGGCTTGGCATTCCCAAGCAAATCAAAACTGACAACGGTTCCAACTTCACCTCCAAACCGGTGCAAGAATTTGCCGCGAAATGGGGCATCACCTTGGTGCAAGGCATCCCATATAATAGCACTGGACAGGCTATTGTTGAGCGAGCAAATCAGACTCTGAAAACCAAGCTAGAAGTACTAGCAAAAGCAGAAGGCTTTGAAAACTCCATCCCCTCAGGGGACCAGGCGCGTATACTAGCAACTGCTTTACTAGCACTGAATCAGTTCTGCAGGGGGGATGAAATAAACAGTCCCACTCAAAAACATTGGGCCACCCGAGCACTAGAAGAGGGCCCGAAGGTTATAATCAAAAATGAGCTGGGCGAATGGGAACGGGGCTGGAGGTTGGTGCTTACAGGGCGAGGGTACGCAGCTGTCAAAAAGGAGGGCAGAATCAGGTGGTGTCCACTGAAATCAATAAAGCCAGACCTTCAAAAGGAGCAGAATGAGACTAATGAAAATTGTGAGTTTCTGTTTGCAGGACATGCTTGTGGGACGCCCCCGTAATGCGTACACCCCTGTTCCAGAAGAAAGTGACAGACCTCCAAGCCGTCAAGCAGCACCAAAGAGTTCTGTACCGGCGAGACCCAGACGTCAACAATGTTTCTGTGTAATTTTGCTGTTAGGGCTTGTTACCAGAGGACAAGCCAGCTCAAATCATTACTCTCATCAGCCATTCAGGTGGGTCATGCAACACCTGTCAAATGACAAGGTGCTCAAAGAAACCACCACACCAAACACCCCATCTTTTGTAATCCGTGTTACTGATCTGTTCCCTGGAAAGCCAAGAATAAACCCCTATTCCCCTCGTGTTACACATATGCATCTATCCTATTGGTGCCCAGCCTCAAACCCAGGAAAGAAGTACTGCAATTACCCGGGGTGGGGGTATTGTGGATACTGGGGCTGTGAAACCATCGTTACAGACGCCAGACCATCAGGACCTGGGTGGGAGCCTCAAAGACCCGATGAATTTTTACAATTCACCTGGGCACCCACCGGCTGTAAACAACCTGCCATCCTCCAAGAAAAATTCTATCGAAACCGTCATAAATTCACTAAATCTCGGAGGTGCACTGACTATAACATGACCGTTTTGCAGCCAGATCACCCTAGTTGGGCCACAGGCAGGACGTGGACAGTAGTCATTCAAGGGTCAAAAGAGTGGGTGAATGTGAGAATTATTAAGCTTCAGCCACGAGCATCCAGGGCGGTCGGGCCCAACAAAGTTATTAAAGATGTGCTGAAAGGGAAAAACACAACCCACTCCAAAGCCTTGCCCACAAAGGTCACTGATACCCTGATCGGTCATGCAGATGCTTCCCAAATAAGTTTAACCGGATCTAACCCAGATCCAGTTTTTCGTATGTTAGAAGCTACCTTTTTATCCCTGAATGAATCCAACCCGAACCTAACCGATTCCTGCTGGCTTTGCTATGATGTCAAACCTCCTTTTTACGAAGGAGTTGCTTTAGATATCCCCTTCAGTTACTCCACAGCCGACGCACCTCACCAGTGCAGGTGGGATACTCCCCGCAGAGGAATCACCCTGAGTCAGGTCACGGGCAAGGGCAGATGTTTTGGCAATGCGACCTTAGCAAAGAAAGGCAACATCTGCACCAAAGTTGTCAAGCCCAACAGAAAGAATAAGTGGGTGGTTCCGTCTGCATCTGGGATGTGGGTTTGTCAGCGATCCGGAGTGAGTCCTTGTGTATCTCTTGCCAAATTCAATGATTCCACTGACTTCTGTGTTCAAGTTCTAATTGTCCCTAGGGTTCTGTACCACTCAGAGGAGGAGATGTACCACCTTTTTGAAAAACCCGGCCGACTCCACAAAAGAGAACTGATAACAGGTGTCACAATTGCAATGTTGCTCGGCCTGGGAGCAGCTGGAACAGCCACAGGTATCTCAGCTCTTGCGACCCGACACCAAGGACTGTCTCAGCTACAACTGACTATCGATGAGGACCTGCAGAGGATCGAGAAATCCATCTCCTTTCTAGAGAAATCAGTTTCCTCTCTCTCTGAAGTAGTTCTGCAGAACAGGAGAGGACTGGACCTCTTGTTCATGCAACAAGGAGGTTTGTGTGCTGCCTTGAAAGAGGAATGCTGCTTTTACACCGATCACACAGGAGTCGTTAGAGACTCCATGGCAGAACTCCGAGATAGACTGGCTCAGAGACAGAAAGACAGGGAAGCTCAGCAGAGCTGGTTCGAGTCCTGGTTCAATCAATCACCGTGGCTGACCACACTAATTTCCACATTAGTAGGTCCACTGGCAATGTTGCTTTTAGCTTTTACCTTTGGACCATGCCTGCTAAACAAACTGGTTTCTTTTATCCAGACCCGTCTGGAACGGGCCAACTTTCTGTTTTTAGGCCACCAACAAATGCTGTAAACCAAACTGTAAACACTGTCAGTCGCAAGACTTTTCTACCTCGCCTTGCGAAATTTACTCAGGTGTACCAAACCCCTTTTTCCCTTGTTAAGCTACTACCTCATACCTCACTTCAGTGCCTATACCTATGACTACCTCATTCATTTTTTAAAAAAAAAGGGGGGGGAAATGTGAGGGACAGGCGAACGGAAGATTACGTGGTGTGACGGGAAGCAGGGACAGCATGGAATCTCCCTCCCCCCTTTCTCCCACTGATAAGCATCACCTTAGGAATGTAGCTTTACTAACCCCAGTAGTTTTCCACTCCATACTAACCCTAGCCATCCCACAATCCCCCCTTCCTGACCAGAGAAGCCCCTGGACTATATAACCTTAGGAGATAAGATAATAAACGCCATTTGACTATCCACCACATTGGTGTCAGTGTCTTGTGGACCGAGTAGCGTCGGGGTAGGCCACGCTGCCGTGCTGATACCCTTGGAACCAGATCGCCATGCCCTCAGGGGCGACAGGCTGCCCGCACGGAGCAGGGCTGTGGGGGGCTGCCCGCACGGAGCAGGGCTGTGGGGGCTGCCCGCACGGAGCAGGGCTGTGGGGGCTGCCCGCACGGAGCAGGGCTGTGGGGGCTGCCCGCACGGAGCAGGGCTGTGGGGGGCTGCCCGCACGGAGCAGGGCTGTGGGGGCTGCCCGCACGGAGCAGGGCTGTGGGGGGCTGCCCGCATAGAGCAGGGCTGTTGTGTCTGCCCGCACGGAGCAGGGGCTGTGGGGGCTGCCCGCATAGAGCAGGGCTGTGGGGGCTGCCCGCACGGAGCAGGGCTGTGGGGCCTGCCCGCACGGAGCAGGGCTGTGGGGGCTGCCTGCATAGAGCAGGGCTGTGGGGGCTGCCCGCATGGAGCAGGGCTGTGGGGGGCTGCCCGCATAGAGCAGGGCTGTGGGGCTGCCCGCACGAGCAGTGCTGTGGTGGTCTGCCCGCACGGAGCAGGGCTGTGGGGGGCTGCCTGCATAGAGCAGGGCTGTGGGGGCTGCCTGCATAGAGCAGGGCTGTGGGGGGCTGCCTGCATAGAGCAGGGCTGTGGGGGGCTGCCTGCATAGAGCAGGGCTGTGGGGGGCTGCCTGCATAGAGCAGGGCTGTGGGGGCTGCCCGCACGGAGCAGGGCTGTGGGGGCTGCCCGCACGGAGCAGGGCTGTGGGGGGCTGCCTGCATAGAGCAGGGCTGTGGGGGGCTGCCTGCATAGAGCAGGGCTGTGAGGGCTGCCCGCACGGAGCAGGGCTGTGGGGGCTGCCCGCATAGAGCAGGGCTGTGGGGGCTGCCCGCACGGAGCAGGGCTGTGGGGGCTGCCCGCACGGAGCAGGGCCGCGGGTGGAACAGGGCCCAGCGGCTCCAGGGTGGCTGTCTCCCGGCTGGCCCGGCCTGCACTGAGGGGGCTGCGCCGGGTGTCCAGCGAGCAGAAGTGGCTGAGATCTTAGCCAAGCCGCAACACGGCTGACCCGGCCCAGCCCCGCTGGAAGCAAGAGAAGCTTTCTCAGGATTTGTTTGTTCTTAAATGTGGATCACAGAGGCGTGTCAAGCTTCTTAAGTGGCTTAAAAACGTTGCCAATATTCAAACTAGCCAGTTGCTAGGTTCTGTCAGGTCTAGAGGAAGCTGTAAGCACCTCTTTGCCAAAGAATCACTTCGTGGCTGATGGAACCCTCCTAAATTAGAAACCCAAACTATGCTAAACCATGACACCCCGCCTTGTTTCTTAAGTCTGTGTCTCTTTTTAGACAAGTCTCAGGGCTCCATTCCCCAGCACAAAGTGTCACAACAGCTCTAACATGGAATCAGAACACACCAAGTGCTCACACTGCAGTGCTTACAGTGACTGCCACAAATGCATTTCGCAGCAGCCTCCAGTTTGGCAGCCATGAAGCCAATCCCACCAAGAAGAATTTTCTGCTTTCTGCCTCTCTTCTACCGCTCTTTCCATCGAGGTGATTCCTGACTGTTGGACTTCAAACCCATCACTGATAGAAGTGCAACATTCCTGTCCTAGAACAGCCCAGGCTCCTCCTTGGCCAGCAAGCAGATAATCCAAGGCCATGCGGGTCTGCAGAGCCCCCATTTGTGTTTGTTGGAGCTCCCAGGATGTGCTGTTGGATATTTGAACAGCATCATTTGCTACTTCTTCTAATAATCGACTTAGCTCGTTAATGTAAATTCCACAGGACGAGGCAGCACTCATGGGGCACAGGGTGAACCAGAATCTTTGGCTTTCCAAAATCCAAGGCACGCTTTGGGTAGGAAATGTTCTCTGGGCCCCAACTCTTCCCTGTGGTTGTTGCCAAAGTACCCTAAACAGTGGCCCTGCAGCTGGGAGTGGTGTAACACTGACACTGACCAGCTCCAGCACCCTGAGTCCTACTGACATTGTGAGTGATGGTGAAGCACAGAAATCCTTTCACATTGTGGCCTCTAACTATTACAGGCTTCGGTCTCTCCTGAAGGGAAATCTTAGTGAATCCTGTAAAACTGATAATGGTATTCCCTTGCTCACAGCACAGTTTTCTTTAACTGTCCCTGCACTGACTCTGTTACAAGTCAGAGCCCATGGACAGAGTTCTGGCCACCCCCTAGGGTGGGCCCTCCAAGGGAATCCCATTCCTCCCAACTTTAGCTGAGAACATATCCAGCAATTATTACATTGAGTATTTTGGCTACTTTGATATTTAAATTTTCATTAGAACTTCCATGACTAATCCCTTGGTGACACTTCAGATGGGTCTGTGGCGAACAAAGATTCTGGTTGAGTCTCAAGATACAATTTACAGACATCAGTAGTACTTTAGTGACACAGTTATTCATTCTTTTTCCTCAGTCTTATTCTGGTTAGGAACAATAATTCTATTGTCCACGGAGCTGGCACCTTTTTATTCCAGAATTATGCATCCAGGGTCTTTTATTGTTTAACTTTACTGTGGTGTACGTGGTTAAATAAACAAAAACCGCAGTAATCCTTTTATCTGCTTCTCCACTGGTTCCACCCACGTTTATCATCCTGTGTAAATACTTTTATATTCTTTTATCTTTTCTGCTAGTTAGTCTTTAAGCTCTATTCAGCAACTTCAGGGGAACTGAAAATTGCTATTCTTTAAGTTATTTATCGTCCTGGCTCCCCGCAGTGCTCCAATTCCTTCCCAGTGCCATTCCTGGTGCCCTGGGAAGCCCCCAGGACCAGGCAGGGGCTGCCGGCCATGCCCCTTCCTCAGTCCCCCACGGAACCCCTGCGGCTCCTCATTCCCTCTCTCGGAGGAGGCACTGCCGTCCTGGAGCACTGCTGCTTTCGGTTTTCCAGCGGTTTCCAAGAATCTGATGTGAAAACAAGAAATGAGGGGCGGGGTAGGACAGTTTAGGGGTGCAGCCCGTGTGCGGGGGTGGGGCACAGGGATATAACCGGGGTGAGCTGCGGTGCTCCTGTCCTGCCCCAGAGCCGCTCGTTCCCAGCCTTGTCCCAGGTAAGTGCCAGCCCCTCGCTCCCACCCTTCCCCCGCTGCTACTTCTGCTCTCAAAAGTAATGTTTCTGAGCCCCTAAGAGCCTAAATCTCTGGTTTGGAGCTCTAAAGCTTCCTAAAGGGGTGTGACGGAGTCCAAAATCTGCTTAAATTGGTCTTTTGGAGCCCACAGGCTCTTTAAATTGCTGCTTTTGAGGCAAGAATATCCCCAAATCTCTCTCCCTGACCCAAAGCTTCTGACATTAGGCCCAAGATTCCTTAAATTGGTGTTTTACAGCCCCAGTGCCCCTTAAACCAGTGTTTCTGAACCCCAATGGACCCTGAATTGCTATTTCAGGTCCCAGAAGCTCCCTACATGCATTTCTGGGCCCAAGAGCTCCCTCAGTGGGACTTTCTGGGGCTCAAAGTTCCCTAAATGAGTGGATTTGAGCCAAATGCTCCCCACATGCGTGTTTCTCAATCCCGAAGATCCCTAAAGTGCTGTTTCTGAGCCCAAAATCTCCCTAAATCAGTGTTTGGGACCCCAAAAGATCACTAAATGGATGATTCTGAGCCTCAAGAGCTCCCTGAATCACTGATTCTGAGCCCTAAAGCTCCCAAACTTGCAGTATCTGAGCCCAAAAGCTCCTGAATGGGGTTTCTGAGCCCCAAAATTGCTGGTTTTGAGCCCCAAAGCTCATTCCCAGTGCTCCCTAAATTGGTATTTAGTACCCTAAAATGTCCTTAAAGACGTGTTTCTGAGCCCAAGATCTCTCCAAATTGCTGATTCTGAGCTCAAAATAGCCCTTTTTTTTTTTTTTTGAGCCCAAAGCTTGCTTAATTAGTGATTCTGAGACTTAGAGCTCCCTAAGTGGTTTTTTTTCTGAGTCCAAAACCTGAAGTTGGTGTTCTGGGGCCCCAAACCCCCCAGACTTGCTCTTTCTCGGCTCCAGAGCTCCCGAAGTGACTGTTCTGGCCCCAAAGCTGCTGAAATAGGAGTTTCTGAGCCATGAAGTTCCCGAAGTCACTGTTGCAGAGGTCTGACCCCCGTAACTCCCTGGTTTCAGTTTTCCAGGGATTTACGGGAAGTCCGTGTAAAACCAAGAAATGAGGTTTTAAATGGGGGAGGGGCAGGAGCAGGAGCAGGGGTGGGAGGGAGGAGCCCGTGGGGGTGGGAAATGGATATACCCGGGATGACGGAGAGAGCCAGACCGTGAGGGGCCCCGCGGTGCTGCTGCCGCTGCTGCGGAGCTGCTGCTTCCCAGCCCCGTTCCAGGCTGCCCCAGCGCCAGACCCTCACTGCTGCGCTGCCCCACGGGTTGCTCCTTCTGCGCCTGAAATTAACGTCTCTGAGCCCAAAAGCTCCCTAAATGGGGGCTACTGGGACTGCTTTAATTGGCTTTCTGGAGCCCTAAAGCTCTCTAAATGGCTCTTTTTGATCCGAAAATATCCCAAATCACTCCCTATGACCGCCAAAGCTCCCGACATAATTTTTTCTCAGCCTCAATGCCCTAAATCAGGGTTTCTTAAGCCCAAGATTCCCTAAACTGGTGGTTTAGAGCCCCAGTGGTCCCTAAATCAGAGTTTCTGAACCCAAATGCATCCTGAATTGCTGTTTCAGGTCCCAAAAGCTCCCGAGGTGGGTGTTTCTGAGCCCAAATACTCCCAAAACTTTTCCATTCTCAGCTGTGAAGTTCCCTAAGTGGCTGTTTTTGGGGCCAAAAGCTCTGTGAAATGGTGTTGCTGAACCCCAAAAAATCCTCAGTCGCTGCTTTTGAGTCCAAAGTCTCTGGACATTGATTTTTCTGAGCCCCAAAGCTCATGAAATGGGTGTTTCTGAGCCCTGAGGCTCCCCAAGTGGCTCTTCATGACCTCCAAAGTTCCCGACATGGCTTTTTCTGAGCACTGCAGTTCCCTAAACATGTGTTTCTGAGCCCAGGAGCTCCCTAAATTGGAATTTTGAATCAAAAGCTGGCTAGAGGGGACTTTCTGAGGCCAAAAGCTCCCCAAATCAGTGGTTTTGAGCCAAATGCTCCCTTAATTGGCCTTTCTCAATTCCAAAGCTTCCTAAAGTCTGGGCTGTTTCTGAGCCCCAAGTCTCTCTAAATCAGTGTTTGGGACCCCATAAGCTCCCTGAATCACTGATTCTGAGCCCAAAAGCTCCTGAATGGGAGTTCCTAAGAATCTGAAATTGCTGGCTTTGAGCTCGGAAGCTCCCTACATAATGTTTTTCTGAGCCAAAACCATCCCTGAATGGTTTGGAAGGCTGTGCTTGAGCGTGGATGGAACGCAGTGGAAGGGGAGAGGCTCTGCCAGAGGGAGCGTCAGGGAGGATGAGGATGGGAGGTGTGAAGAGCAGCTTGAATACGTGGAGACCCTCCACAGGATGGGCAAAGGTTAATTTGGCTTAGAGTGAGCAGTGAAGGGCTCAGAAAGGGGGACACTGTCTTGGCAGCTCAGAAACTGCCTGACCAGGGAAAGTTGGCAGAAGAGGCCTGAGGGCAACCTGGAGAAGTGTCCAGGGCAGTGAGCAGGTTCCCATGGGGAATGGTAACTGCCCTGGCATTCGTGGGCAGGCAAAGCAGCAGGGCTCCAGCAGCGTGGGGGATCTTGGAGTGATGGCTCAGCAGAGCTGCCTGGTGGGTGAAGAGGGGGGATGCTCACGGGGACCTGGTCGTGGCCCATGAGGAAGGGCTGGTCAGGGGTGTGCTCATCAGTGCCAGCCTGGGCTGTCACAGCCAGGACATAGTGGGGTCCCAGGCACCGAAGGGCAGGGACTAAGGCCAGCAGCAGAGCACAGAGCTGGGGCTCCAGAGGATGAACTCGGGCTGCTGAACCAGCTGGTGGCAGGGCAGCAGCTCCGAAGGGTGAAGGAGCTCAGGAAATCTGATCTACAGGAATCTACAGGGCAGCCTGTTCCAAGGGCAGGAATGGTCTCTGCAAGAAGCCCTGAGTAAAGCACTCATCTCCTGAGGCTCTTGGCTGAACTGACCGAGCTCCAGGGTGAAAAGGCAGCACGTGGGAGGTGGAGCCCATGAGCCGGCAGCGCAGAAAGCCAAGAGCACAGCCCTGGGCCGTGTGGGCAGGAGCACAGCCAGGGGAAGGGTCTGACCCTGTGCCCAGCACATTTCCACCACACCTGCCCAGCGACAGCAGGGCTGTGGCAGTCAGGAACCTCTGCACTGGTGGGTCACTGAGGAGGGAATCCTCCAGCTATGCTTCAGGTGCTGGTGGGATTTCCCTAAGAATATCAGTGTCTGCAACAACAAAACCAGCAGCAAAAGTGTGACTCTGCCCACACAGAAATATCTGCAGCAGAGCAATCTGCACCTGCAGTTGCCCCTCAGGGCAAGGCCAATGGAATCACTGTTGGTAATACACAGCAATGGCACCCCCTCCTCACAAGACTTCACGGGCAGTGACCATCCCCCTGGGCTGGGCAGTGACCATGCCCCTGGGCTGGGCAGTGACCATCCTCCTGGGCTGGGCACTGCTGAGGGCCCTCAAATGCTGTGTCCAGTTCTGCCAGAGAGAATTGAATGGGAAAAGGACACTGCTCCCTGGACCATCCTGGGGCCTTCACTGGGCTTTGCTGAGGCTTGAAGGAGCCCTGCTGCTGTCACCAAAATGCGGGAGGAAAATAAAAACCCTGCAACACTGTATTTGAAGTGACAGAGAATCAGGCATTCCTTTATTCTGGCTAGGATGTGCCATGGAAAGTATTCCATACACGCATGCCTTTTAGCAGGCTTTCTGCAGATTTATACAGCAAAAATCTCAGAGCAGTTCCCATTCATTGGTCCCAAATGACACAATTTTTCTAATACTTGGTTTCTTATTGGCCACGGATTCCTTTGCCTCCAATGCTAATTTGGTCCTCACTCCTTGATTCCCTTATGGGTCTTTTCCGGACCAGGCGTCTCCAACCATGCCGGGGGCAACATCTGGGGTTGATGTCTGCTGATGGGCGTTGATGGTCATTATTTTTTGTACATCTTCTGTGCTACTCCCAGTCTGTTGAGATACTAAGCTCATCCTGTGAGGAGTGGTGCAATGTCTCCTGAACAAAGCCTAAAATTCCTTTCCCCAGGGCAAACCCAGCCTGACTAGAGAAATAAAATAAAAACTTTCAAAAGTTATATTATTTCCAACACTGCCCTCCAGAGCCCCCAGGGCTTTCAGTGTCTTTGCCTCATCAAGGCCCAGCGTTGCTGCAGAGGATGGGGAACTGGTCAAGAAGGGTTGGAGGAAGACCACAAAGTTAATATTTCATAGAATTCCCGTGCAAAGTCCGTTGTCCCTTCCCACGCACAGTGAATTGGTCTCTGGCCAGCAGAGACCTCACTGACAATGCAGAAGAGAGAATTTACTCAGGATTGCAGATCTGGCGCCACACAAAGTAACTTTCCATTCTAAACCAGTTGTCAGACCTCCTTCTGAATATGAGAGAGAGACAAGGAGAGACAGAGAGAACAATGTCTCTCTGACTGTGAGAAGTGGGGTGACCCATTCCTGGAAGCACAACCATCTTTCCATGAGTGGTGATCTGAGCTAAATGTCTGTGTTCATCAGTTATCATGACAGCTCCATGTGCACATCATCTGTTCATTGTTACTGTTTAGGAAGCCATCACTCTATTGCTCTGCTTTCAGGAGAAGTAACCCTCAAATACTGAGTGTTTATGCCACTTACATTCTTTCCCTCCTTTCTGACTAGAGCAAATTAGGAAAAGTGGTATTGATGCCTGAAGAGGGCTCCTAGAAACAGAGACTAGACAGAGTAAAGGAATAAAGGTAGGTATTTATTTGAAAGGCCTTCAAAGGTATCCCCTGGGGAGTCCAGAGGCTATTGCCAAGAGGAACCGCAAGATGGATGACAGGTCACGAGTTCTTCGCACTTTTATAGGTTTGGTTCATTTGCATATCAGGGTTAATTCTCCAATTAAAGCTTCTGTTTAATGATGTAATTTCCCCTCCACTTGCCTGCCCTTTAGAGGCTTTTGGTTTATACTTTCTGGGCCTTGGACAGTCTGAGTATCCTTGGAGAGCAGGCCTGGAGAGGCTTTGTTATGTCTGCCTAGCATGAGAGAAGAGAAATTAACAGGCTACAAGAAATGTCAGAGTAACACACGAGGCAGTACAGGATTTGAAAAATATGGAAGTTAGAACCTAAGGCATCAGTATGAAGAAACAGAGCAGGGTTCAATGCTGGGGTTAGACCCAAGGGACACCAACAGACCCTGGGGCTGTGACTTCTGATGGGTCCCTGGTGGCATTTCTCTATTCCTAGTCCTCAGTGGAGCTTGCTTTCTCAGCCGGGTCCCAACTCCCCTTGAACACCAGGAAAGCTTTCTTGCCATGCAAGATTCTTGCTCTTGGCAAGGGGTTCCTTAATTCACCCCCATTTGACCAGGTCCTCCTCCTTCTCTGGAACATGGTCCTTGGCAAAGAAAACAAAAAGTCACAAGGAGCAGACAGCACGGGGAAATGGAGTGCAGGAAAGAGAGAGAGAGCAGAGCACAGCAGTGAGCTGTGCCCTGAGCAGACCTTTCCTCATTTCTGACCAATCCCCATTTCTGCCTTCTGCCTTCACCTTGTCATTGCTGCTCTGATGGATCTGGTCAGGAGGAACAGGTGCCTTTGTTGGAAGGGTCAGCGAGGCCATGCTTGCTGCAGCCACTTGTGCAGAAGAGGATGTTAAGGCAACTCCCCAGTCTGACCATTCCTGAGGCTCTCTGGCCATCGCATTCCCACCACC
Source organism: Monarcha castaneiventris obscurior (assembly GCA_026261815.1). Taxonomy (NCBI): domain Eukaryota; kingdom Metazoa; phylum Chordata; class Aves; order Passeriformes; family Monarchidae; genus Monarcha; species Monarcha castaneiventris. Next base: position 50,016 of record JAMPIT010000416.1, read on the forward strand.
AGAGACTTTCAGTGCTGGGACCAGAGCCCCTTTGCAGTGACGGCTCTGGTGCCCCAACGGGCCTTGCTGGACTCCCCACAGCCCTCAATCCCACACTCAGCCCCTGTGTCCTCCCCAGTTCCAGCCCAGGTTTCCCATGGCAGAGTCTCAGATGTCTCCTTCCACAAAGCCATTTCTTCGTGGTGCAGTAACACAGAAACAGCCTGAGCTGTTTCCCCAACAAAGGAACCCCTCAGTTTTATTCCCTCACAGTTTGAGTGCCCAAGGCTCAAGTCTGGCTCCTTCTCCTGAGCCCTTGGCTCCTGCCGTGCCTCTCAGTGTCCCTCCCCCAGCTGTGCCAGTGCTCTTGGTGCCCTTTGTTGTGCTTTGGTGGCAGTTCATGGGCTCTTGTCTCAGGCTCCCACCCGGAGCTCGACCTGCCCCTGGCACTGCAGCTGCCCCCGAGCCACCTGCGCCTGTGTGCTCACAACCAGGAGGAGGGGAGGGTGGGAGTGAGGTGGTTTCAGTTTTGTCTTTGTTGCTCTCCTTGCTGCTCTGTTGGGAATTGCCAAGAAAGCAAAGCAATCGTCCCCAAGTGGAATCTGGTTTGCCCATGATGGCAACAGGTGAGGGATGCCCCAGGCCTTATGTGAGTGTTTCAGTTGTAGTTTTTCCTCCTGTCCAGGTGAGGAGGGGGAGTGAGCAGCCTGGTGGGCATCTGGCAGCCAGCCAAGGCCACCACTGTCCTTTCTCCATAGATTTCTTCATAGCTGGTCAGGATAACCTCCAGGATTTGAGTCTGAGGGAATGGACAGTGGTCCCTTTCCTCTGCAGAAAATCGTAGCTGGGGTTGAACACCTGGTTCTGCACTCTGCAAAGGCAGAAGATCTTTATTTTGACCAAGGAAGATGGTGTGTGTGGCTGTGGGAATTCTCAGGGAGCTCCAGAGCAGCCGAGATGGGTTTGGGACCAGCTGGGACTACAACAGAACATTTTATTATTGCCTTCTCTTCTGTAGTCCTGTGCCCACCATAGAAATTTTGCTCCCCTTTTCCCTTGCATTGCAGAGTGAACCTTGAGAAAAGAATGCAGGAGGAAGGAACCGAGGACATGGCAGGAGGATTTGGTAAGAGCTGCATTTCTTCTGTTAGACAGTGATGGAAGGGAAAATAAGTAATTTTAAAAACCCTGTGTAGATCAGAGGTTTCAGTAGTATAAGGGATGTGTGTGTCCCAAAAAAGCTCTTTAATGCATTGTTGAAATCCTTAGGGAAATATCACAGCAAAGTTTCCCTTTTTTCATTTTTCTTCTTCTTTTCATGTGAACCTAATGGCGAGAAGGAAGGAATATATTTGAAGCCATAGGTAAGTGTGCTGGATCCCATTCCTTTTGTCTATCCTCATCCTTGGGAACCCTTGGCATGCAATGTGTTATCCCTGAGAGAAGTGAGGCCAGTGGTCTCTCCCCCAAGCATGCTACCTGCAGAACCCCTTCCAGAGCACAGCAGAAGGCCTGGCTTTGGGGTGGGATGAAATGAGGAATTTGGTCAGAGGGGTGACCTTCTTTGACCAGAGACACAGCACACTCTAGCAGGGGGTGTTGCTGAGCAAGGCTTTGGGGAGTCAGGCTGAAATGAACGTGCCGAGGGTCAGTGAAGGGAGCTGGGAGGTTCCTCTCCACTCCTGGAGTGTGAGGCAGGACAGCCTCACCCTCTCGTGGGTGGCTGTGCTCTGGTGGGACTGTGCTGAGGCACCCGTGTGGTGCCCGAATGCTGTGGCAGCTGAGGCAGCTTCCTGGCCCAGGAGAGCCTCAGTGGGCCCCAAGGGTCAGAAACCCCCCAGCACTGCTCTGGGGCTCCCGGTCCACAGGTTCTCATGGCTCCTGGGCCAGCTGAGGGATGTGCTCTGCCCCAGAACCTGCTCAGGGCAGTCCTGGAGTTCCTTAGGGAAAGGTTCTTGTTAAAGGTTCCTTTTTTCTTTTTATTTTCATATGAACCTGATGTCCAGGTAAAGCTCTGTTTGGTCCAGTTGCAGAACAGGCATTTGAAATACTAAGTAAGTGTGCTGGATCCGATTTCTCTTGTCTATCCTCATCCTTGGGACCCCTTGGGATGGGATGCGTTATCCCTGAGAGAAGTGAGGCCAGTGGAGGTCTCTCCCAAGCACATTGCCTGCAGAACCCCTCCCAGAGCACAGCTGCAGGCCCGGCCTTGGGGTGGGATGAATTTGGCCCGAGGGACATCCCCCTTGGATGAGAGATGCATCACACTCTGGCAGAGGGTGTTCCCAGCAGTTGGTAACGATTTCAAAGACATAGCACATCCCTTCTGGGATTTCCTTTCTTTTCTTGGACCTGAAGGAGGAATTTCATCCTGGGCTTTCCTCCGGGGGCAAAAGGCAGAAGCCTTTGTGTGCAGGTGAGTGCCAGCCCTTGCCCACACTACCTGGAAACTAAACCCTGCCAAGCAAGGAGATCCAGAGGCCTGTCGTGCATGACGGCCCAGCACAGTCAGATAAACAATCCCACCTGTCCATAAATCCCCTCTTCCAAGGGCCTCCAGCCATCCTTTGTTTATTCCCCATCCCCATGCAGATGCCCAGGACCCCAGGCTCCCAGGGGACAGAGCTGCCCCGGCAGTGGGGCTTTCCCAGCACAGACCAGGACAGCCTGGAGGAGAGGAAATGAAAAACCAGCCTGTGGGAAGACCCAAGAAGAGACCCCCAAAAAGAGACTTTAAAACAAAGGATTTGATCATCCTCAGGCAGGATGAGTGATCTCCCCTTCATCCGAGCAATGTCAGTTTCTCACTGACACCAGTCTTTTTCTACAGGACAGAAAGAGAGGGAGAAGACCACAAAGGCCCTGTATGCCAAGGTGAACGAGAACTTCCTTCACCTCACGAAACAAATGGAACCTATAAAGAGAGCATTTGAAAAGTTACAGAAACCCACACTCCATGAGCTTGATCTCCTCAGCGCAGACCCGGAGAAGGAACTGGGTGAGTACAGCCATTGCCAAGCAGACTTTCATCTCTATGAAGGCAAAAGCTGCCCTAGAGGCCCACCACCCTGTGAGCTCATCCTGTTCAGCTGTTCAAAGGGGACAGGGAGGGACAGTGCTCACATGGGGAGCAGCTTTTGTGATCCATGACACTGAAACACCTCCACACTGAAGTGCTCTCTGCAGGTGCAGGTGGTCAAAGTCCCTCTCCTCTCCCTCCTCTTTGCAGAGGGTGTGTGCTGGGCGTTCTCTCATTGCCTGGTACTTGTTAAGGTTCCCCCTTGAAGTCCTGTCCCCGTCTCTCTCCCTTTCCCCACTGCCCTTCTGCTGCTGCCCCGCTGCTGGTCCCACGTTGGGGCACATGTGAGATCAGCCTTGTGTCCCTGTGGATGATCAGCAGGGAGAGGAGCTTCCCTGAGCAGAGCCTGGACGTGTCTGTGAGCGCAGGGCCTGTGCAGAGCAGCTCTGCGGGCAGGAGCTGGTGCTGGGAAGGAGAAGGAGCCAGCTGGGGCACAGACTCCAGTGTGGGCCTGGCTGTCCCCACATGGTGCCCCTGGGCCTGGCTCAGGCAGGACACAAAGTGTGCTGGGAGCAGCCTCTTGCCCCCAGGGCAGGGAAAGCTGAGGAACCATCGGCCTTCCCTGACCGTGGGTCCTGTTCTGGCTCCAGCTGCAGCGAGCAAAGCCATGGGAAGGAGCAGCCCAGAGCAGGCCAGGGAAAAGCCTGGAATTCCTGCTGCCTCAAGCCATTGTGGGCTTAGAATTAAGCCTGTGGCCCACTTTTCAAAGCTGGAGCCCTGTTTATTGAGCTACAGAAAGCACAAGTGAGAGGTTGAAAAGGGATGAAAGTTTGCCCTGATTTCTTGTCCCCTCCCTGCTCAAAGTCAGAGGGCAAAGGGAAAACCATTTCCAGGTTGTACCTCCATGGCCAGTTGGAATTCCTGGGAGGTGAGGATTTCTAAGGGGGAATGAGGAAGGATATAAAACCAAATGCACAGGAGTGCCCTGAGAAGAGACCCTCAGTCAGGAATGTTCAGTCAGAGCCTTTGGACAGCCTTGTGTCAGATAGCTGGTGTCCCCCTCAAGGAGGAATCATCAGTGACCCAGTGACATTGTTCTTCCTTCAAAGGAAAGAAAGAGGAGGAAATAGCAAGGGCCCTGGAATCCAGGTTGGAGAAGAACCTCAAGGATCTCTCTCAAAGAATTCAAAATCTGGAAGAAGATATACGTGGATGGCCGAAGTCCATGAAGCTTGATCTTCAGCTCCTCAGAGCAGACCTGGAGAAGATAAAAGGTGAGCTGGGCCATTGCCAAGCAGACTTTCATCTTTATGAAGGCAAAAGCTGCTCTAGAGACCCACCACCCTGTGAGCTCATCCTGTTCAGCTGTTCAAAGGGGACAGGGAGGGACAGTGCTCACATGGGGAGCAGCTTTTGTGATCCATGGCACTGAAACACCTCCACACTGAAGTGTTCTCTGCAGGTGCAGGTGGTCAAAGTCCCTCTCCTCTCCCTCCTCTTTGCAGAGGGTGTGTGCTGGGAGTTCTCTCACTGCCTGGTACTTGTTAAGGTTCCCCCTTGAAGTCCTGTCCCCGTCTCTCTCCCTTTCCCCACTGCCCTTCTCCTGCTGCCCCGCTGCTGGTCCCACGTTGGGGCACATGTGAGATCAGCCCTGTGTCCCTATGGATGATCAGCAGGGAGAGGAGCTTCCCTGAGCAGAGCCTGGACGTGTCTGTGAGCACAGGGCCTGTGGAGAGCAGCTCTGCGGGCAGGAGCTGGTGCTGGGAAGGAGAAGGAGCCAGCTGGGGCACAGACTGCAGTGTGGGCCTGGCTGTCCCCACATGGTGCCCCTGGGCCTGGCTCAGGCAGGACATAAAGTGTGTTGGGAGCAGCCTCTTGCCCCCAGGGCAGGGAAAGCTGAGGAGCCATCGGCCTTCCCTGACCGTGGGTCCTGTTCTGGCTCCAGCTGCAGCGAGCAAAGCCATGGCAAGGAGCAGCCCAGAGCAGGCCAGGGAAAGGCCTGGAATTCCTGCTGCCTCAAGCCATTGTGGGCTTAGAATTGAGCCTGTGGCCCACTTTTCAAAGCTGGAGCCCTGTTTACTGAGCTACAGAAAGCCCAAGTGAGAGGTTGAAAAGGGATGAAAGTTTGCTCTGATTTCTTGTCCCCTCCCTGCTCAAAGTCAGAGGGCAAAGGGAAAATCATTTCCAGGTTGCACCTCCATGGCCAGTTGGAATTCCTGGGAGGTGAGGATTTCTAAGGGGGAATGAGGAAGGATATAAAACCAAATGCACAGGAGCACCCTGAGAAGATACCCTCAGTCAGGGATGTTCAGTCAGAGCCTTTGGACATCCTTGTGTCAGATAGCTGGTGTCCCCCTCAAGGAGGAATCATCAGTGACCAAGTGGCATTGTTCTTCCTTCACAGGAAAGAAAGAGGACGAAATTGCAAGGGCCCTGGAATCCAGGTTGGAGAAGAACTTCAAGGTTCTCTCTCAAAGAATTCAAAATCTGGAAGAAGATGTACGTGAATGGCCAGAGTCCACAAAGCTTGATCTTCAGTTCTTCAGAGCAAACCTGGAGAAGGTAAAAGGTGAGTTGGGCCATTGCCAAGCAGACTTTCATCTCTCTGAAGGCAAAAGCTGCTCTAGAGGCCCACCAGCCTGTGAGCTCATCCTGTTCAGCTGTTCAAAGGGGACAGGGAGGGACAGTGCTCACATGGGGAGCAGCTTTTGTGATCCGTGGCACTGAAACACCTCCACACTGAAGTGTTCTCTGCAGGTGCAGGTGGTCAAAGTCCCTCTCCTCTCCCTCCTCTTGCAGAGGGTGTGTGCTGGGCGTTCTCTCATTGCCTGGTACTTGTTAAGGTTCCCCCTTGAAGTCCTGTCCCCGTCCCTCTCCCTTTCCCCACTGCCCTTCTCCTGCTGCCCCGCTGCTGGTCCCACGTTGGGGCACATGTGAGATCAGCCCTGTGTCCCTATGGATGATCAGCAGGGAGAGGAGCTTCCCTGAGCAGAGCCTGGACGTGTCTGTGAGCACAGGGCCTGTGGAGAGCAGCTCTGCGTGCAGGAGCTGGTGCTGGGAAGGAGAAGGAGCCAGCTGGGGCACAGACTCCAGTGTGGGCCTGGCTGTCCCCACATGGTGCCCCTGGGCCTGGCTCAGGCAGGACACAAAGTGTGCTGGGAACAGCCTCTTGTCCCCAGGGCAGGGAAAGCTGAGGAGCCATCGGCCTTCCCTGACCGTGGGTCCTGTTCTGGCTCCAGCTGCAGCGAGCAAAGCCATGGGAAGGAGCAGCCCAGAGCAGGCCAGGGAAAGGCCTGGAATTCCTGCTGCCTCAAGCCATTGTGGGCTTAGAATTAAGCCTGTGGCCCACTTTTCAAAGCTGGAGCCCTGTTTATTGAGCTACAGAAAGCCCAAGTGAGAGGTTGAAAAGAGATGAAAGTTTGCTCTGATTTCTTGTCCCCTCCCTGCTCAAAGTCAGAGGGCAAAGGGAAAACCATTTCCAGGTTGTACCTCCATGGCCAAATGGAATTCCTGGGAGGTGAGGATTTCTAAGGGGGAATGAGGAAGGATAAAAAACCAAATGTACAGGAGCGCCCTGAGAAGAGACCCTCAGTCAGGGATGTTCAGTCAGAGCCTTTGGACATCCTTGTGTCAGATACCTGGTGTCCCCCTCAAGGAGGAATCATCAGTGACCCAGTGGCATTGTTCTTCCTTCACAGGAAAGAAAGAGGACGAAATTGCAAGGGCCCTGGAATCCAGGTTGGAGAAGAACTTCAAGGTTCTCTCTCAAAGAGTTCAAAATCTGGAAGAAGATGTACGTGAATGGCCACAGTCCATGAAGCTTGATCTTCAGCTCCTCAGAGCAGACCTGGAGAAGATAAAAGGTGAGCTGGGCCATTGCCAAGCAGACTTTCATCTTTATGAAGGCAAAAGCTGCTCTAGAGACCCACCACCCTGTGAGCTCATCCTGTTCAGCTGTTCAAAGGGGACAGGGAGGGACAGTGCTCACATGGGGAGCAGCTTTTGTGATCCATGGCACTGAAACACCTCCACACTGAAGTGTTCTCTGCAGGTGCAGGTGGTCAAAGTCCCTCTCCTCTCCCTCCTCTTTGCAGAGGGTGTGTGCTGGGAGTTCTCCCATTGCATGGTACTTGTTAAGGTTCCCCCTTGAAGTCCTGTCCCCGTCTCTCTCCCTTTCCCCACTGCCCTTCTGCTGCTGCCCCGCTGCTGGTCCCACGTTGGGGCCCATGTGAGATCAGCCCTGTGTCCCTGTGGTTGATCAGCAGGGAGAGGAGCTTCCCTGAGCAGAGCCTGGACGTGTCTGTGAGCACAGGGCCTGTGGAGAGCAGCTCTGCGTGCAGGAGCTGGTGCTGGGAAGGAGAAGGAGCCAGCTGGGGCACAGACTGCAGTGTGGGCCTGGCTGTCCCCACATGGTGCCCCTGGGCCTGGCTCAGGCAGGACACAAAGTGTGCTGGGAGCAGCCTCTTGCCCCCAGGGCAGGGAAAGCTGAGGAGCCATCGGCCTTCCCTGACCGTGGGTCCTGTTCTTGCTCCAGCTGCAGCGAGCAAAGCCATGGGAAGGAGCAGCCCAGAGCAGGCCAGGGAAAAGCCTGGAATTCCTGCTGGCTCAAGCCATTGTGGGCTTAGAATTAAGCCTGTGGCCCACTTTTCAAAGCTGGAGCCCTGTTTATTGAGCTACAGAAAGCACAAGTGAGAGGTTGAAAAGGGATGAAAGTTTGCTCCGATTTCTTGTCCCCTCCCTGCTCAAAGTCAGAGGGCAAAGGGAAAATCATTTCCAGGTTGTACCTCCATGGCCAGTTGGAATTCCTGGGAGGTGAGGATTTCTAAGGGGGAATGAGGAAGGAGAAAAAGCCAAACCCACAGTAGTGCCCTGAGAAGAGGCCCTCTGTCAGGGATGTAAAATCAGAGCCTTTAGACATCCTTGTGTCAGATAGCTGGAGTCCCCCTCAAGGAGGAATCATCAGTGACCCAGTGACATTGTTCTTCCTTCACAGGAAAGAAAGAGGAGGAAATTGCAAGGGTCCTGGAATCCAGGTTGGCGAAGTTACTCTCTGTCGTCCTGGTTATTGCAGTGCTCTGTTTTTACTTTCTGTAGTAGAATTTCTCATGCATTTTCTATAAACATATTCTTTGTTTTTGTAACCGGCCTATATTATTTTGAACTTCTGGATTGTTTTTCATTCCTTTCTCCTATGGCGGAGAAAGATGATTGATTGTGTCCCTATCCAGTGGAATTGGCAGACGTGTAACCTCATTGACTAATCCACAGCTGTCTTAAGAAAGATGTAAAATGAGAGAATAAAGAAGGGCAGGGCTTTTTGCCTTTTGCTCTCTCCTTGGCCCTGCTTGGTGGTTCTAACCTTGCTGCTTGAGTCTGCGTGTTTCTTTCGTGTCCGACAGTGCAACATCTGGTGGCCCGTACGGGGAAGCGGCAGGCTCAGGTAAACCTCAGGAAAAAAAAAAAAAAAGAAAAGAAAAAAATTTTAAAAATAGGGGGGTCTCCAAGGAGAGATCATTCAACGACTCCTTGGCGTTAGAAGTTCTCGAAATATTTTTAGAAAGCGAGAACGTGGATATTTGCAAGTTAGACTTAGAAAATTTATATTTTTGGAGCAAGGAAAAGGGGTTCTTTCCAGACGGCTGTAATGTCCTTTGTAAATCGAAGTGGTCGCTTGTTGGGAAAGTCCTGCGAGGCGTGGTCGCAGAGGCACATAGCCAGAATATGGTAAGTTACTAGTCTCTTGGAGACAAGTAAATTCTGTTATTCAAAGCCAAGAGAGCTCTTCAGGCGGTATCACCCCTGTCAGCTCTGTCAGCCAGCTGGGAGACTTCTCCGAGCTGCCTGAGGGAGAGGGGGATGGAGAGCTTGGCTCGCAGACAGCGTCTGAGCCCATCCTCCCGCCCCAGACCATGAAGGCAGGGGATGGGTGCCCCCCAGAGAGCCCTCGGCCTGCTAGCCTGCCGCTGTCGGATGATTGGCAGATTTCCGGGGACGGATGGGCCTCGGAAAGTCCTGGGAAGCCGGCATGGTCGGCTTCACCTCCCCCACCCCGGCTGTGGGAAGCTGGCGCTGCCGGGCGCGCCCCCCCCCGCATGGTGGGGGAGGCGGGGCAGCAAGAAATGGCCGTTCCCCTGCGCCTTCCCGGTGCTGGGCGAAGGGGGCGGGGTCGAAGGCTCGTGCGGTGGTAACAGTGGGTGGTACTTCTACCATCTATACTCCCGGGGCCCCGGGGGTACAAATCGAACCGGCGTCTGACAATGAGACGGCAGCCGATTTGTCAGTTTCGGACGAGAGTGCCGCAGGCTCGGACACCGAGCCCGGCCCCGGCAGGATTAAAGTGGTGGAGACAGACGGTTCCACCAGGACGGCGGGTCCAGCTCCGGGCGCCGGAGAGGCCGTTCCCCGCTCGAGGCGGGCGGTCCCTACCCTCGGTGTTCGCACCACCGGCGGGACCCTGCTGGGTGCCATCACGGCTGCTCTCCCTGCCAGCCGGTTCGCGCGGCCCTTCCCACCACCATCCGGGACCCTGCCCTTGCCCGGGACAGAGCGGACTCTGACAGCGCGGGCTCAGCGGTTTCGTCCGCGGGACATTCCAAACATACCAAAGCTGCAGGGGGGAGTCCCGAAGTGTTTGTTTTCGGCGCAGGCGGCGAAGCGGCGGAGAAGCCACCACAGATCCCGGGCGGGCGGGTCTGCGTCTGGTAGCCTCTGGACCCTGCCACAGTGCAAAGTGACTGCGCCCCAGAGATAAGGCGGAATTCTGGGGAGATGTTAAAGCGAAAGTTGAGAATGTCTGTGGCCATCATAAAGCCCGTCGCCTAAAAGCTTGTGCTGCCCAATCTCCCAGCCCTGCTGTAGCTGAAGTCCCTGTGAAAAGCAAGGGACAGGACTCAGCAAGTGCTGCAGCCTCACCAGGAGGACTGCAGGCTTTTCCTGTTGTCCTCGGTGATGGGCAGACCTCTTATCAGGGTCTATCATGGAAATCCTTGACAGAGATCCGGGACCAGGCTGAAAAATATGGTCTGGGGTCTAGTGGAGTTATGCAGCTTCTTCGAGTTTTTAATGGTGCTTTGCTGGTTCCTTATGATATTCGCAGTTTGGCTCGTGTTCTCTTTGAGCCTCTGGAATATGACATCTTTGAATCAAAGTGGACTCAGCTAGCAACTAGAGCATTAGAATACATTGCCACGTTGGACCAGCAAGATCCCAGACATGAATTGGAATAGATGTTCTGCTGGGTACTGGCAACTTTGATGATGCTTGCGTACAGGCCTCCATGGATCGGGCTGTGGTAGACCAATGCCGAGAGACGGGCATGGCAGTGTTGATTCAAACCATTGAGATGGCTGCTCCTGCAGAACAGTTTGGAGATGTTACACAGAGGGATGGTGAGTCCTTCTTGCGGTTTGCAAACAGGCTCACGACGTCTGTACAGAGGCAGGTGGAGAATCCGACTGCAAGGGAGCTGGTACTTAAACAACTTGCAAGGACTCGGTGTACTCCTGAGTGTCAGAATCTTATTGAAGCACTGCCTGGTGACCCCACTATAATGCAGATGGCTGAAGCCTGTAAACATGTGGGCACTGCCGGTCATAAGGTGGTTGCCATGGCTGCTGCCCCACAGCCTGTCTGGACAGGGCTGCAGGGCAGGCGGCAGAAGCAGGTGAGTGCTTAGGCTAGCAGGAAACCGGGAAGGAAGGTGCGGAAAGGCACGGCTGTCTTCTTTTTCTGTCCTCAGTGTGGAAAACGGAACGATACTGCAAGGGCCTGCAAGGCGGCAGTTCCTGTTAATGGTCAGTTTTCATCGCACTTGGGAAATGGGGTGCGGAGCACGCAGAGGGGACACGCTCAGACACAAGTGTCTCTCCAAACCCCGGAGCTGATGGAGGTTTGCTTGGCCGGCTTGCAGCCAGCACCAGCGGCTCGGCAGGTGTGGATGTCTGCACAGCAGCAACGGTCGTCTTAGACTCTTGTGGAATGCACAAGGTCTCCCTGGATGCTTTCGGTCCCTTGGGCAGTGGCATGAGTGCTTTCCTCATGGGCAGGTCTAGTGCCACCGTTCGGGGTATCATTGTGCATCTGGCACTCATTGATGCGGATTACACGGGACAAATTTATGCCATGGTTTCCACGCCCAGCCCCCCGGTCACCATTCCTGAAAAGACTCAGATTGCTCAACTTGTCCCTTTTAAGTCTTCTGTTCCCAGGACAGAATCGAGGTCACGAGGAGACGGCTGCTTTGGTTCCACTGGGCCGCCTCGGGTTCACTGGACTGCTGTCATGACCGAACAACGTCCTGAGATGCGGTGCACCCTGTCCATCACTGATGCTACGCCACCAGAGATCTCTCTCCGCAGGCTTCTCGACAGCGGTGCGGACGTCACGATCCTCTCTCTCGCTGCTTGGCCTCCCCAGTGGCCATTGGACCCGGTGGGGACGCCTATAGCGGGACTGGGAGGGACAAAGCGCTGCTACGTGAGCCAGAAGCCTGTGGTGATAACGAACTCAGAGGGACAACTGGCCGTGATTAGGCCTTATGTTACTGAGACTGCTACTAACCTCTGGGGGAGGGATGTTCTGGCTGCATTGGGGGTGCGTATCGGGACGCATTTTTGCTAGGGGCCACTGCGGTGAAGGGCACAGACTGTTCCACGCCTCCTATACGGTGGCTGGTGGACAAGGCCATCTGGCAAGATCAGTGGCCCCTGCCTAAAGATAAACTGGTAGTCCTTCATGAGTTGGTTCAGGAGCAATTGGACCAGGGTCATCTGGAGCCTTCTACCAGTCCCTGGAACACTCCTGTCTTCTGCATCAAAAAGAGGTCTGGGAACTGGAGTAGCAATAGCAATAGCAAGACCTCCGGAAGGTTAATGCCGTGATGGAGAGCATGGGGATGTTGCAGGCAGGAATGCTGTCACCCACCATGCTTCCAGCAGATTGGCCGATCCTCATCGTGGATCTGAAGGATTGTTTCTTTTCAATTCTTTTGCATCCCGATGACGAAATTTGCTTTCACGGTGCCAGCAATTAACAATGCTGGTCCTGCACAGAGATATCAATGGAGCACTCTTCCCCAGGGATGCGGAATTCGCCGGCCATATGCCAAATGTATGTGGCCAGAGCCTCGTCTGGAGTTCGCAAGCAGTTCCCTGCTGCTCAGTTTTATCACTATATGGATGACATATTGGTGGCTGCGCCCACCCAGGATGAGCTGCTGAGGGTCCAGCCTCAGTTGCTCGATGCTCTGCATTTGCACAGGCTTCAGGTGGCTCCAGAGAAGGTTCAGCAACAACCTCCTTGGAAATATTTGGGGGTCAAACTTTTGGAACATACGGTTCAACACCAAGAGGTGCAATTTGTGCAATCAGTGAAGACACTGAATGATGCCCAGAAATTGGTGGGTGTCATTGCTTGGTTACGTCCGTATTTGGGACTGACCACGGCACAGTTGTCTCCTTTATTTGATTTGTTGAAGGGTGACTCTGATTTGAAGTCACCTCGCACACTGACTCCTGAGGCACGTCAGGTGCTGGAGGAGGTGCAGCGAGCTGTTTCTGCTCGACAGGTTTATCGCATTGATCCCTCCGTTGATGTCACTGTTTTCATTACCACACCAGATTTGCATCCCACAGGTATCATTGGCCACTGGAGTGACGAATGGTCCGATCCTTTGCACGTCCTGGAATGGGTCTTCTTGCCCCATCAGCCGCAGAAGACGGCAACTGCATTGTTTGAGCTGATCGCTCGCTTGATAGTCAAATGCCGACAATGGTGTTTGCAGTTGATGGGTGCAGACCCTGCACAGATTGTACTGCTGGTACAGCGGGAAGACTTTGACTGGAGCTTTGCGAACAGCGTTTCTCTGCAAAGTGCTCTAGAGAATTTTTCAGGGCAGATTACGTATCATCTGCCTAGCCACAAGTTGCTGCAAGTGGCGAAACTCACAGAGATTTCTCTGAGACCCAAACACAGTCAGGAGCCTGTGCACGGACCCACTGTCTTTACTGACGGTTCAGGCAGAACCGGGAAGGCCATTGTCACTTGGAGGGATGGATCTGAGTGGCAGGTTCTGGAAGGTCATGAGGTTGGCTCAGCCCAATTGGTTGAACTGAGGGCTGCTCTTATGGCATTTCAAAGTTTTCCCAGCAACCTTTCAATCTGGTCACGGATTCTGCCTACGTGGCTGACATAGCAAAGCGGTTGGGTTATTCAGTTTTGAAGGAGGTCAGCAATCCTGATCTGTTTCATTTGCTGAAGACCCTGTGGTGTGTCATTCAGGAACGAGTTCATCCCTACTATGTTCTGCATGTGAGGAGTCATACCAATTTGCCAGGGTTCCTAGCGGAAGGTAACGCGAGGGCTGACAAGTTGGCTAACCCGGCGTGGGTAGCACCTCAGCCTGATACACTCACACAGGCCAAAGCATCGCATGGGTTTTTCCATCAGAACGCACACACCCTGCAGAAGCAGTTTCAGTTGACGCCAACTGAGGCCCGTGACATCGTCGAGTCATGCGACGACTGTCACGCACTTGCTGCGCCTTTGCTGGCGGGGGTAAACCCCAGGGGCCTTAGGGCCTTGGAGATTTGGCAGACTGACGTCACCCAAGTCGCCGAATTTGGCCGGCTCAAGTATGTGCATGTCACGGTGGACACCTGCTCCTCTGCCATGTGGGCTTCTGCTCACACTGGAGAGAAGGGCCGCGATGTCATTGCCCACTGGAGGCAGGCCTTTGCTGTTCTAGGCATACCTTCTACTATAAAGACGGACAATGGTCCGGCCTACATCTCGAGAGAGGTGAGGCAGTTCCTGCAGCAGTGGGGTGTGTCACACAAGTTTGGTATTCCTCATTCTCCGACTGGTCAAGCTATTGTAGAGCGTGCTCATGGTACTCTGAAGCAGGTGCTTCAAAAACAAAGACGGGGAATGCAGGGTGAAACCCCGCACAGTCGGCTGGAAAAGGCTGTGTATACCCTCAATCACCTCACGGTACCGCAGAACTCTAACAATCCTGTCATTTTGAACCATCACCTCTTGTTGCAGGCCTCGGATGAGGCACAGCAGCCTCGAGCGAAGGTTCGAGTGAGAAATCTAGTTACCAAACAGTGGGAAGGTCCCTATGACCTGATTGCTTCGGGACGTGGGTATGCTTGTGTATCCACAGATACTGGGGTGCGCTGGGTACCTGCAAAGTGTGTCCGTCCTGACCTGCGACCGCAGAGGCAAAATCCAGCCAACAGGCAGGGTGGAAACCGTGACCAGAATGAAAGTGATCAAGTGGGTGGAACATCGAGTGATGGCTCAGATGCAGACGATGTGAGTGTTCACTCCGATGGTCCTTCCACAAGCAGAGATTGAACATTGTTCATTTTTCTTTTTTCTTTTTCTTTTTTAAAGGTAAAAGGGTGAGATGTTGCCCTGGTTTTTGCAGTGTTCTATGTTTTTCCTTCTGTAGTAGAATTTCTCGTGCATTTTCTATAAACATAGTCCTTGTTTTTGTAACCGGCCTATATTGTTTTGAACTTCTGGATTGTTTTTCATTCCTTTCTCCTAAGGCGGAGAAAGATGACAGACTGTGTCCGTATCCAGTGGAATTAGAGAGGTGTAACCTCATCTACCAATCTATGGTTGTCTTAAGAAAGATATAAAAATGAGAGAATAAAGAAGGGCAGGGCTCTTGCTCTCTCTTGGCCCTGCTTGGTGGTCCTAACCTGCTGATTGAGTCTGCGTGCTTCTTTCGTGTCCGAAAGTGTGACAGTCTGCAACCCAAACTCCTCTTCCTCTTCTCCCTCAGACAGCTCGGAGATCTTTCTAAGAGGGCTGAACGAGCCGATAGGTGAACTGCCTGACAAACTCTCGTGGCTTTGAATAACAGAATTAACCTGTCTCCAAGACATCAACAAATTGGCCACACTTGGACTAAATTCCTCTACAACCATATCTATCAGAGCATCTCCTAACTCCACCCAAGTTGCTTTAGAAAAAACATTTCTAGACTCCTGGAAGAAACCCTGTCATTTCCCCCACAAATATAAATTTTCCAAGTCTGTTCTGCAAACTAAGACTTCCTTTCTCTCTAACACTATCTCCAAAACCTCTAACGCCAAGGTATCGTGTGGGGAACGCGTAAAAACCTCAATTTTTTTCCCCGCACCTGACAAGCTATGAGCCTGCACTTCCCCGTACAGGCCACAAGACGTCGCACTTGGGCACAAAAAGAAGCACACCTACTCAGCTCAGGACAGGAAAGAAGCCAGGAAAAGCCCCAGCTGTTTATTTTACTTCATATATATATGTTTCTAGGAATGACCATGGATTGGAGGATGAGGTTACCACCTCCCCAATCACACTGGTCAACCGAAAAGTCTATCATGTTTCTCCGCCTTAGGAGAAAGAATGAAAACAATGAGGAATGGTTAGCAACACATGGCTATGTTTACAGAAAGTGCATGAGAAATTCTATCACAGAAATGAAAACATCGAAAGACTGCAAAACTCAGGGCGACAGTGTTGCACCACAGCCCTGCCCTGGGAGGGAAATTCCTTTCTCCTGGTGTCCACTCTGCACCTCCCCAGCTGCCCTTGGCATTCATTTTTTCTTTCTCTGGCTGTTCCCTGCTATGCCAAAAGGATCCACCATCTCTGAAACCTCCCTTCAGTCCCTCCCAGGGCTCTCCTCTGCTGTCCTCAGTCTCCACTCCACTGAGCACAGAGCTCCTCTGTCCCTATAGAGTGGTCAAGTGCTCGAGGCCAAGGGCGCCTGGACAAGAGGGACGGTTCTTTTCCTCAGGAAGGAAACCACAGAAGCCCAGCACTGAAAGATGAAAGGCGGTCACCAGAGGCCAAGGCCAGCCAGACCTGTTTGTCTGGGCAGCTTTTGTCTGGGAGCAATCCTTGGATAGATAGAATTTTGGAGACCAAATTCTAATATTGGCCATGGGCACCTGGAGGAGAAGGATGGTTCTGTTCCACAGGAAGAAAAGCACAGTCCCAGTGTTTCAAAGGCAGCTGAGAGCTGGCCCTCAGGAAGCCAAGGGAAGCTGGACTTGTCAGTCCTGGCAGAGTTTGTCTAGGAGCTGAACTTGGATATATGGAATTTTGGAGCCAGATTCCCAGTTTTGGCCATGGATGCCTGGACTTGAAAGGTGTTTTTTTTCCATTTTTTTGTGAAGAAAAGCACAGCCCTGCAGTGTTTCAAAGGCAGAGGAAAGGTGGCCCCCAAGAGGCCAAGGGCAGCCAGAGCTGTCTGTCCTGGCAAGTTTCATATGGGAACAATCCTTATATAATCAAATTTGGATGTAGAATCCCAATTTTGGCCATGGGCCCCAGGAGGAGAAGGACAGTTCTGCTCCATAGGAAGGAAAGCACGGAGCCCCAGCGCTGCAGGGGCAGATGAGAAGCAGCTCTGGCCATGCCAAGCTCAGCCGGAGCTGTCAGGCGGCCCCAGGAGCCCAAGGCAGCCAGAGCTGTTCCATGTTCCCTTGGTTCCGTGGGGCCCTGCAGGGTCACAAAGGCCCCTGGGTTCTTTGGGGCCCAGCAGTGCCACCGTGGCCCCTTGGTTCCATGGAAGGCCACAGGGTCACGATGGTGCCCTTGGTGCCAGCAGCCCTGCAGTGCCACAATGGCCCCTGGGCTCCACGAGGCCACGCAGGCTCACAGTGGTCTCCAGAGGAAGGGAAGCTCCGAGCCCCAGGGTTTCAGGGGCAGATGAGACACAGCCACCAGAGGCCAAGGCCCGCCAGATCTGTCTGTGCTGGCAGGTTTGTCTGGGAGCAGCCCTTGGATAGAGGGAATTTGGGAGGTGGAATCCCAATTTTGGCCATTTGTGCCTGGACAAGCAGGACGAGTCTTTTCTATAAAAAGGAAAGCACAGAGCCCCAGTGTTTGAAAGGCAGGTGAGATCTGGCCCTCAGGAGGCCAAGCCAGCCAGACTTGATGGTAATGGCAGCTTTTGTCTGGGAGCAACCCTTGGATATAAGGCATTTTGGAGGTGGAATCCCAGTTTTGGCCATGGGGCTTTGCTGAGAAGGATGGGTTTTTTCCATATGAAAGAGAAGCACAAAGTCCAAGTGTTTTGGAAGAAGATGAGAGGTGGCCACCATGGGCAAGGACAGCCAGACCTGTCTCTCATGGCAGCTTTTGTCTTGGAACAACCCTTGGATATACGGAATTTTGGAGGTGGATTCTCAATATCGGCCATGGACACCTGGACATTAAAGATGTTTAATCCCATAGGAAGAAAAGCACAAAGCCCCCATGTTCCAAAGGCAGAGGAGAGGTGGTCCCTGGGAGGCCAAGCCAGGCAGAGCTGTCTGTCCTGGAAGGTTTCATCTGGGAACAATCCTTGGATAGATGGGAATTTGGAAGTGGAATCCCAATTTTGGCCATGGGCGCCTGGACAGGAATGATGGTTCTTTTCCATTGTAGGGAAAGGGTGGAGCCCCAATGTTTTGAAGGCAGATGAGAGGTGGCCCCCAGGAGGCCAAGGGCAGCCAGACCTGTCTGTCCCAGCAACTTCTGTCTGGGAGCAATCATTGGATAGAATTTGGGAGGCCAAATCCCAATTTCAGCCATGGGAACCTGAAGAAGAAGGATGGCTCTTTTCCATAGGAGGGAAAGCACAGAGCCCCAGTGTTTCAGGGGGAGATGAGCAGGAGCCACTGGAGGCCAGGGCCAGCCAGACCTGTCTCTCCTGGCACCTCTTCCCTGGAAGCAATCCTTGGATAGACAGAATTTGGGAGGCCAAACCCCAATTTTAGCCGTTTGTGCCTGGAGGAGAAGGATGGTTCTTTTCCACAGCAAGGAAAGCACGGAGCCCCAGCGCTGCAGGGTCAGGTGAGAGTCAGCCCTGGACATGCCAACGTCAGCTGGAGCTGTCAGGCAGCCCCAGGAGCCCAAGGCAGCCAGAGCTGCTCCATGTTCCCTTGGTTCCGTGGGTCCCTGCAGTGTCACAAAGGTGTCCTTGGTTCTGTGGGGCCCTGCAGTGTCACAAAGGCACCTCGTTTCCGTGGGGCCCTGCAGTATCACAAGGGACTCCGTGATTCCATGAGGACCTGCAGGAGCACAAAGGTCTCCTTGGATCCGTGGGGCCTCTCAGAATCACAGCAGCCCCTCGGTTCCATGGGGCCCAGCAGTGCCCCCATGATCCCCTGGGATCAAATCCCACAATTACAGGGTTCCCAAGCAAAAATGAAGGAAAAGGAGTAAATGTTCTTTACTATAAGAAGCAAACAAGGCTGAGGGAGAGGAATGAATCCACCAGAAAGCCAAGCCCAGAGCTGTCCTGAAAATCAACCCTGGCTGGGGTCGGGCTGGGGGAGGCCACAGCCCCCAGACCCATTTGCTGAGGCCACATTTGCACCCCCATCCCCCACCCAAGGGGGCAGGAGGAGAGATTTGGGGCTCTGGGGTAACCCCTGCTCAGGGGCAGTGAACACCACCCCCCTTCCCCAGCCTGGCTCAGTGTGAAACCCCCACCCCGGGAAGGCCACGCACACAGGGGACAGTGTCACACTTGCCCCTCCCCAGGGGAGGTCTCTGTCCCTGTCCCTCCCTTGCTCTCCCCCTTTTCTCTTTCAAAGCCTGGGGGGCTTTGCCAAACGTGAGAATCATTTTTCTTTGTCCCTGCCACCTTTGTGACAGCTACACAGAGTATTTTCCTTCCTTTTAATCATCTGTATTGGGCCAAATTGTCACTTTCCTTTTACAGGAACCTGCCAGCAGCTGAGCTGGAGCTGTGGGGGAACCGCTGGAACTTTGAATTGCCACCAGAATTGCTTGTACTGTCGGTTTATTCGTGTTTGGGGTTTGTTTGTGTTTTCAGCACAAGTGACTTGTGGGAAGAGCAAACATTGCTCAAAGCATTTTATGTAGAGTTAAGTTTGATTTCTGCCAAGTTTATTTTGTCTGGTGCCCGGGGGATGCTTGAGAGGGGCTTGGGGGGCTTGTCCCTGTCCCTCTCACCCCAGGGCATTCCCGAGGGGGTGTCCCTGTCCCTCTCACCCCAGGGCATTCCCGAGGGGGTGTCCCTGCCCCTCTCACCCCAGGGCATTCCCGAGGGGGTGTCCCTGTCCCTCTCACCCCAGGCCATTCCCGAGGGGGTGTCCCTGTCCCTCTCACCCCAGGGGATGCTCAGGGCTCTCCAACGTTCTCACCCCAGGGAATGCCTGGGGGGGGTCTCCCTCCCTCCCACCCCTGTGCCAGGGGGATGCTTGGGGGAGTCTCCATCCTTCTCAATCCAGGGGATGCTCGGGGGTCTCTGTCCCCCTGGCCCTGGGGGATGCTCGGGGGTCTCCATCCCTCTCACCTCAGGGAATGCTTGTGAGGGGCTGGGGACCAGGGGCTCTGTGTCCCTCTCACCGCTGACTGTGCTCGGGGGGTGGGGGCTCTCCGACCTTCTCACACCTGGGGAGGCCAGGGGGGTCTCTGTCCCTCTCAGCCCTGCTGTGACCCCGCCCAAGCATCATCGGGGTGAGAGGGACAGAGACACCCCCAAAGCCCCACAAGCATCTCCCGAGAATCCCCAGGGGAGAAGGACAGAGACCCTCACTGGGCACCGAGTGGGGTGAGAGGGACAGAGACCATCCCCACCCCCGATCATTCCCAGACAAGAGAGGGTTGGAGACCCCCCTGGGACTCCCCAGGTAGGACAGGGACAGAGACAACCTCGGCTCATCCGTCCTCCTCTCCCATGGGATGGATCGGGGGGAATTGCCCTCCTCCTATCACAGAGGGGGCCAGGGTGTTCTCTGTCCTCCTCCTGTTTGGAGGGGCCAGGGAGGTCTCCAGCCTCCTTGCCTTTAAGGGGGCCAGAGGTTGTCCCCATCCCCTTTGGGGCAGATGGGGGATGTCTGCATCCTCCTCCCCTTTGGGGTGCCGGGGAGGTCTCTGTCACCCTCTCATTTTAGGGGGCCCAGGGCTGGTCTCTGTCCTCCTCACCCCATTGACGTCTCCATCCTCTTCCTCTTTAGGGGACCTAGGGGGTCTCCATCCTCCTTACATTTGGGGGGACCATAGGGGTCCCTGTCCTCCTCTGCTGTGGGAGGTCTGGGGGAGCCTTCATCCTCCTCCCCTAATGGGGGGGCCAAGGTGGTCCCCATCCTCCTCTCCCATGGAAGAGGCCTGGGGTCATCTCCAACCTCCTCCTGTATGAGGAGGCCGGGGGTCTCCATCCTCCTCCTTTTTAGGGAGGCCGGGATTTTCTCCGTCCCCCTCCCATTTGGGGGCCGGGGTGTCTCTGCCCTCCTTGCCTTTGGGGGGCACTGGGCGATCTCCATCCTCCTGGCCCAGGGGAAAGGCCATGGGGAGGTCTCCATTGGCTTCCCCTTGCGGGGCCCGGGGCTTTGATGCCCGAGCCCTGGGCAGGAGAACAGGACGCCACAGGGCCAGGCCTGGAGAGCAGCTGTGGGTTTATTCGACGCCGGCAGCGAGGGGGACAGCTCCAGCACAAACTCACTCGGCCCTTCTTCGCACAGCACTGCCTTTTGTGCTTTTTGTACTTCATGTGCACATTAGACTTTCCTAACCTTCACTTTGCAACACATTTTCTAATCACATGATGGTGTCAGCCCTTGTGGCGCCTGTGCGGTTCCTGCACGGGGAGGTCGTCAGCCTCCTGGTGCTCGTTTTGGATGAAGGCTCAGGAGTCTTCCTCAGCCTTGAACTTTTCACCTCTGTTCTCTGCCTAGGCTTTATAAGACTGGCTGCTCAAATAGCCAGTGGTCAGCTTTTGCATTTAGCTTGTTCTGCTAAATCTGCTGCTCTAAAAGGTGCTTCACTCACATACCCTGGCACACAGGAACTGCTTCTTTCTGCACAGCTACAGCTTTTGGCATCGCTCAAGCTTTATCTCCTTGCCGAGGCATCACCACCTCCTGGTTTCTTAGGTTAGAACAGCCACAGTGAAAACCTCACCAATGGCTCCACTCCCCAGCCCACAAGGAAAAGAAAGGACGAGCTGTAAAGTTCTTCAAACATTGGTCCTGCTTGGCTGCAGAAGTTGTGCTGCACTCACAGTGTGGAAAGCCAAGAGAAGCTGCAGTGGGTGGCACATCTTGTGACAGGAGCTGTACCTCGTTCTCCAGGAAAGGTTCTTGAGCAGAGCAAACAGGACTGTGCAGAAGATTCCTGGAAATCTGAAACAGCTTTCCATAAGCGAAATGAAAATGGAGAGAAATGATCCAAGATGTTTTCTTTTATTTATTTCTGTGCTCCCCTTTTCCATGCTGCACTATTTCTCCATCCCAGAAATTCCAAATGGATCTCACCTCTAAGATCTATGACTTGGTGAGTTTTAGACACTCTGGAATACCATGAGCTGCACACAGTTTGCCTTCCCCTGTTTTTGTTGGGAAGCAATGCTGGAGACAAAAGTGCAGTGCTTGGGTGGGGCCCGAATTCCACAGGCAGGGAATGTGCCCCGGCAGTGTCTGAGCCTCAGCAGGGACAAGGCCCAGCAGCAGCCGAGGGGATTCCTCTGCCAGCGTGCGGGAGTCAGGACTCTGGATCTGGGCTGAACCCGGCAAAGTTCCCGTGTTTGGCCACACTCAGGGGCTGCCCCCGGGGCGCGCGGGGCTCGGCCGTGGGGCGCGTGGGGCGAGCGGGGAACGGACACGCGGACACTCGGACACGCGGACACTCGGACACTCGGACAAACGGCCCCGGCGCTTCAGTTGCAGCGGCAGCAGCGGCAGCAGCGGCGTCTTCGGCACTCTGCGTCTCTTTCCCCTGCTCCTCCTCTCTCCCGCTGTCCCTCTCCCTCTCTCAGGGTCCCGGTCCCCCTTTCCCGGCCTCCCCCTCCTCTCCCGGTCTCCCTTTCCCGGTGTCCCCCTCCCCTCCCGGTCTCTCCCCCTCCCCCTGCCGGGCCGGGCCATGCCCCAGGCCCCTCCCCGGCCCCGGCCGTCCCGCCGCGGTCTCGCCTCCGCCCGGCTCTCGCCGTCCTGGCTGTGGCGCTGCCGGGCGGGCATCAGTGCCTGGGGCTGGGGCGGCATCGCCACCCTTGGGCTCCGCCTGGCCCGAGCCCGGCCCCGGCCCCGGCGCGGGGTCCAGCTCCGGCCCCGGCGCCGGCGCCTCCCGGGGCCCGCGGAGGACACACGGGGCGCGGCCGCTGCCGCCGCCTCCGCTGCGGCTTCCCCGGCCCGAGCTCCGCCGCTCTGGAGCGCGGCCGCCGGCCCCGAGCCGCCGGTGTCCCGTTGGGATGGGGATGCCCGGCCCGGGGCGCTCGGGGGGCGCTCGGGGGCCGTGTCTGGCCCCGGGCCGAGCGCTGACGGCCGCGTGTCGCCCGCAGGGAAGGCGCAGGAGGCCCTGCAGGAGCGGCACCGGCTGGGTTCGCTGCTGGGCAGCGGCGGCTTCGGCAGCGTCTGCTCGGGGACGGCCGCTGCTGCCCCTTGCTCGCAGGTGGCCATCAAATGCGTGCCGCGGGAGCGCGTCCGGCCCTGGGGCGAGCTGGTGAGTGAGCGGGGCCAGCGGCAGAGCCGGGCCGTGCCGGGCGGCGAGGAGCCGGGGCCCGGCGGGGCGGGAGCCGCCGGGAGCCCCGCAGGGAGAGCGGGCGTGGGGCGAGCGGGGGGCGCGGAGCAGCCCGGGCTGGCTGAGGGGTCCCAGAGGCCCGGCACGGCCTCAGCCCCGCTGACGGCACCGCGCTCCTCCCGCAGCCCGACGGCGCCCGTGCGCCCCTGGAGATCGTGCTGCTGGCCAAGGTGTCCCCTGGCTGTGCCGCTGTCATCCGGCTCCTGCAGTGGCTCGAGCTCCCCAGCAGCTTCTTGTTGGTGCTGGAGCGTCCGGAGCGGTGCCAGGAGGTTCCTGCCGGCTTTCCTGGCGGAGCGGAGGTTCCTGCCCGAGGAGGAGGCGCGGGGGCTGTTCCGGCAGCTGCTGGAGGCCGTGCGGCGCTGCACCAGCTGCGGGCTCCTGCACCGGGACATCGAGCCCGAGAACATCCTGCTCGACCTGGCCACGGGACAGCTGAAACTGATCGACTTCGGCTGTGGCGCCTTCCTCCAGGACACAGCCTACACCCAGTTTGCAGGTGAGCCCTCCCAGGGGATGCTCCCGGGCATCTCATGGCCCAGCCTGGGTGTGGCACCGGGGCTTGCCTTCATTGTTCCAAGGAGGAGATTAATTCTGGAGCCAAGTTGCTTTTGGTTGGGGCTGGGAGGGGGCCAGTTCCTGGCCCTGCCGACAGCCTTCAGCACCCACCGTGCCCTGGGCTGGGGCTGGGGCTGGGGCTGTGTCGCAGCCGCCGGCCGGAGAGTAAAGAAAGACTCGGAGACAGGAATGCAGTCCAGCGAATAGATGGAATTATTTAATTAATAAAGAACGGGTTTTTATGTGTTTAGTTCTCTTAGTGTCTACCTAGATGGCAAGAGGTTATTGGACCTCTTGCTACTAACTACCAGAGTGATTGGTCAGTTAACACATCGTTCATTCTCCTAGTCGAGATCATAACAATTCTAATTATATCTGCAGGTGCAAGATAGCAAACTCTGTTTACAGAAACCTTATCATGTTTTGCATAGTTCAGCGTGAGAGAGACAGAGCTTTCACGAACTACTGCAGAAAGCTGAAGAAATCAATCCTCTGCTGAGGCTTCCTCAGCATCCATAATTCCTCCTTTTTTATTTTATAAGATCAAAAAGGTAGCGTTTGTAATCCTTGTGGGATCCCTTGCAGCAAGGAGAACAAACACAGCAAAAAGGGGCCCGTTTGGTAGTGGCCAGTTACCAAACAGGTATTGAATCAGATGCTGATGTAAAGCAGGCAGAGAAACTCTCCAGTAGTGTCCTAGGGAACACGTCTAACAAATTCGATTCTACATTAGCTATTACAATTCTAACTATATCAGCTATTACAATTCTTATAATTGCCTTAAGGGCTTTAACATTCTGATTCCATAGTGTTCTGACTCCATAACAAAGGAAACTTAAAATTCAGTCTCTGCTTGTAGAAGGACCATCCAACTGATGGTCGACATCCTGGTCATCATCAGGAGGACTGCTTGGTTGATCTGCATTCTGGAGATCATTCGGAGGTTGCCTGTTCTGCTTCTGATGCCGCAGGTCAGGGTGAACGCATCTTGCAGGCAGCCATCGTACCCCAGTATCTGTGGAAACGCAAGCATACCCACGGCCCCAAGCCATAAGCTCACACAGACCTTCCCACTTGTTAGTGAGCAGGTTCCGTACCCAGACTTTCGCTCGAGGTAGGTGCGTCTCGCCTGAGCAGGGGCTCGAGCTCCCTGCGTCTCGCCTGAAGACTGCAACGAAAGGAAATGGCTCAAAATGACAGGATTGTCTGAATTTGGTGGCACTGTAAGATGATTAATTGTATATAGAGCTTTTTCTAATCGACTCTGTGGGGATTCCCCTTGCATTCCCCCTTTTTGTTTCTCCAAAAGGCGCTTCAAGGTGCCATGAGCACGTTCCACAATGGCTTGGCCAGTAGGATAATGTGGAATACCCAGAGTGTGGTTCACACCCCACAACTGCAAAAATTGCCGCGTCTTTTGTGAAACGTAGGCAGGGCCATTATCAGTTTTCACCAAGGAAGGCACGCCCAAGACCGCAAAAGCCAATTTCCAATGTGCAGTGACATCGCGTCCTTTCTCTCCAGTATGAGCAGATGCCCGCATAGCTGAGGAGAAGGTGTCAATCGACACATGCACATACTTACCTCAGCCAAACTCGGGGATGTGCGTTACATCCGTTTGCCAAATCTGCAATGCCCTTAGGCCTCTGGGGTTTACCCCTGATGGCAGAGGTGCACCGAGTCCATGGCAGTCAGCACAAGTGCTGACAATGTCACGAGCTTCAGTTGGCGTTAAGTGAAACTGCTTCTGCAGGGTATGTGCACTTCGATGGAAGAAACCGTGTGATGCCTTGGCTTGCGCAATCTTGTCAGGCTGGGGCGCCACCCACACGGGGTTGGCCAGCATGTCAGCCCTGGCATTACCTTCCGTTATGAAACCTGGTAAATTGGTGTGGCTTCGAATGTGCAAAATGTAATATGGGTGCACTCGAGCTTGAATCGCACACCACAAAGTTTTCAAGAGTGAGAACAGAGCCGCATTGTTGACTTCTTTCAGAAGTGAACAATCTAAGCGTTTGGTTATGTCTGCTACATAGGCAGAATCAGTGACCAAATTCAGAGGTACCTGAGGGAATCGCTGGAAAGCCATGGCAACGGCCCTCAATGCAACCAGCTGGGCAGAGCCGGACTCGTGGCCTTCCAGCACCTGCCACTCCGAGTCCTCCTTCCAGGTAACAATGGCTTTCCCACTTCTCCCAGAACCGTCAGTGAAGACGGTGGGCCCTTGCACAGGCACCCGACTATTTTTTGGCCGCAAGCTGAGGCTGGTCGATTTCGCCAGCTGCAGTAATTTATGGCTGGGCAGGTGGTAAGCAATCTGCCCCGAAAAGTTCTGCAGCGCACTTGGCAAAGGAGCACTGTTGGCAAGGCTCCACTCAAAGTGTTCCTGCTGTACCGGAAGAATAATTGCTGCAGGATCCGCTGCCATTAATTGCAAGCACCGTTGGCGGCATTTGATTATTAGACAAGCGATCAAGTCAAACAATGTGGGTGCTGTCCTTTTGGACTGATAAGGCAAAAAGACCCATTCCAGGATATGCAAAGGGTCGGGCCATTGTTGGTTCCACTGGCCAATGATACCTGTAGGATGCAGATCTGGAGTGGTAATGAAAACAGTGATATCAATGGAGGGATCCACCCGATAAACCGGACGGGCAGAGACAGCCTGTTGAACCTCCTCCAGCACTGTATGCGCCTCAGGAGTCAATTTCCGAGGTGAATTCAAATCGGGGTCCCCCTTCAAAATATTGAAAAGCGGGGAGAGTTGTGCTGTGGTTAGCCCTAAGTAAGGACGCAACCAATTAATGACACCCAGCAATTTCTGAGCATCATTCAGGGTCTTAACAGAACCTGAGAATTGCACCTCCTGATGTTCTATGGTTTGATCCAGAATTTTGACTCCTAGATATTTCCAAGGAGGATGCTGTTGAACTTTCTCCGGAGCCACCTGCAATCCATAAGAGTGCAGAGCAGTGAGCAGCAGGGGCTGTATCCTCTGCAGCTCATCCTGGGTGGATGCTGCCACCAGGATATCATCCATATAGTGGTAGCAATATGTGTCAGGAAACCGTGCACGGACTCCGGACAAAGCCTGAGCGACATACCATTGACAGATAGTCGGGCTGTTCTTCATGCCCTGAGGTAGGACCCTCCATTGATACCTTTTCACAGGTTCAGCATTGTTGACTGCAGGCACAGTAAAAGCAAACTTAGGTTTGTCATTAGGATGCAAGGGAATTGTGAAAAAACAATCCTTCAAGTCAATGATCAGGATTTCCCACCCTGTTGGAATCATGGTGGGTGAGGGCATACCAGGCTGCAATGTCCCCATACTTTCCATCACTGCATTAACTTTCCGGAGATCCTGTAACAATCTCCATTTCCCGGACTTTTTCTTAATCACGAACACAGGGGTATTCCAGGGACTAGTAGAGGGCTCAATATGTCCCTGTTCCAATTGTTCTTGAACTAACTGACGAAGGGCAAATAGCTTTTCTCTTGATAGGGGCCACTGGGGAATCCAGACAGCCTTGTTCACTAGCCATTGTAAAGGCAGTGTAGGATACTGGGTGCCCTTCAGCACGGTGACCCCCATTAAAAATTTGTCCCAATCCGTACCCCCCAAGCCGCCAACACATCCCACCCCCAAAGGTTAACCGGAGCTGCAGTGACGTAGGGCCGAACTGTAGCTGTTTCACCCTCTGCGTTTTTCACCATCACAGGCCACTTGCTAATGTAGCTCTGTGTGGTTCCCCCTAACCCCGCGATGGCCGAGCCCACAGGGGCTAAAGGCCATGTAGGAGGCCATGCGGAGAAGGAGATGATCGTCATGTCAGCACCCGTGTCGATCAAACCTTTGAGCTGGATCTGGGGCGGACGGGCGTCTGGCAGGATCAGAGTACACATCATCTGTGGCTTCTGGCTGGAGATGTCTGCAGTCCAGAAGACCTCCGGAAGCCCGGTAGATCCAAAGCCACTGTCCCCACGACTGCGTTGTTCTGTTCTGGGAACACAGGACTTAAAAGGCACAAGTTGAGCAATGCGAGTTTTTTCAGGGATAGTAACAGGGGGAGAGGGCGTGGAAACCATGGCACAAATCTGGCCTGTAAAATCAGCATCAATGACTCCTGGGTGTACAAAGATTCCTTGGAGGGTGGCACTAGACCTTCCCACAAGCAGTGCGCTGAGTCCCTGACCTAGGGGCCCAAATGCATCCAAAGGAACCTTATAAACACGACAGGAGTCTAAGACAACTGTTGCTGCTGTGTGCACATCAACCCCTGCTGATCCCTGGGTACTGGCTCTAAGCTGGCTGAGTAGGCCTGTTGTGGCATCATGCCCTGGGGGAACATTTGCATCGGAGTGCAATTCCCCCTCTTTGCACCCCTGTTTAGGTTTTCCGGAAAAATTAAAAGCTCACCATTGGCATGGTGCGTAGATTTACAGTGTTCTGCCCAATGACCTGGCTTACCACATCTCTTACATTGAGAACTTTTGTTCTCTCTTTGCTTCTGCTTGGCCTGCTTCTGCTTATTCCCAGCCTTAGACTGCTTTTGCACTCCAGTGGGCGATAGAAGTGCGGCCAAAGCAGACGCTTTAGGATTCCCAGACCCCACCTCAGAGCAGGCTTCGACCATTTCCGCTAGTGTAGGGTCTCCCGGCAAAGCATCTATGATCCGTCTGCACTCCTCATTGGCATTATCCCGTGCCAACTGCTTGCATAATGCCTGTCTCAGGACCTCATTGTCTACCTGTTTCTCAAGTGCCCCGGCTATTTTTTCAACAAAGGACAGAAAATTTTCTGTCTGCCCCTGAGATATTTTTACATACCGTGTTTTTGGGGCAGCCATGTCTATACTTTTGACTATGGCTCCCATTCCCACCTTCTGAGCCTGTTCAAGGATCAGAGGATGCCAGGTAGCTTGGAGATCAGGATTGAAAAATTGATTAGCTCCCATAAGAGCATCCACCCCAACTGCATATCTAGGATCGTCCTGAGGGAGGTGCATATTCTCTGCTGCGACCCTTTCAGCCGTCTTTCTCCAGTTACTCTCAAAAACTGTGAATTGCACAGGCTGAAACAACACCTGGCCCAGATGCTTAATGTCAAATGGAGCAAGCAAGTCAGTATTCATCACTCTGATAATTTGCATGACTTCAGGAGAGCCCAGCCCGTATTGTGCTACTTTGGATTGCAAGTCCTGGACTACTTTCCAGGCTATGACAGCGTGCCTGTCAACCTGCCCCGTATTCGGGACAGCCTTAAAAACAGGATAGGCTTGGATATCCCCCTGTGAAGCCCCACTATCATCGCAATCCACCGACAGACATTCCCGAGGTCCTATACCGACCCCCTGACCTCGCACATCTCCCCTTGGCTCTTTGGGCATCCCTATCTTCTCTATCAGATCCCAGTCCCCTTCTTCTAGGGCTCGGAGTTTGACATCCTCCCAAAAGTGTCTTGGGTTCCTCGGGCGTACGGTCACCTGGCATGCCGGGAGCGTCCAGGAGCGATTCAGACGCACTGACTGCCGTGCTGCCTTGGTGTCCCGCCGGGAAGCAGACGTGTCTTCGGCAGCTCCAACGCAGACGAGCTGGATGGTGGCACCGCGCCAGAGGACGGTGTGAGGCAGGCGGAGGCTTGCGTAGGCACCGCTGCCAGCGGCACCGCTCCTTGGGGCGGCACCTCAGCCTGTGTGCCCGGGACCGCGGGCACGGCTGACGCCGCAGCCTGCGGGACGGGCACTGCTGAGGGAGCGGGCGAGGCGGGGGCGATCCCGGGCGGCGCGGGGGCGACCTGCGTGGCCGGGGCCCCCAGAGCTGCTGACACTGCCGGTGCTGTGAGTGGCGCACCCGGCGCAATAGGAGCAGCCTGGGGCAGTGTAGTTTGCGCAGGGAATGGGGCAGGCGGTGGAGATGGAGTAACGTGTGGCAGTGGAGTCCGTGTAGTGGATGCCGCCTGCGCAACCTGCGCAACCTTCTCCACCGGAGCCACCGGGGCAGGCACCGGAGCAGCCGGGCCAGCCACTGACGCCGGGGCTGGTGGCGCCGGGGCAGTAAATTGTGAGAGAATGCCTATAGCTTCCCGTAGCACGGACAGTTGCTGCGCGGAAAGACTCGGTTCCGCCGTCCGTTGCGGAAGCCCCGTGTGCGTTTGCGGCAAAGAGTAACCGGGGGCAGGCAGGCGGGCGGAGGGCACAGCCAGGGCGGAGGAGTCCACGGGGATGCAGCCGAACGCCGGAAAGGCGAGGGGCTGTGGTGAGACACCCACGGCCAAAAACTGATTCTGCGGAAGCAGCAGTGGAGCAGCCCCCCCCGATGGAAGTGGAGCGGTCGGGAGCACTTGCGGCAGCGCGGGGGCTGTAGGGACCACAGTCTGTGTCGTGGAGGGGGGAGAAAACCCCGGAGCAAAGGGCGGGGGGCGCCCCGCGAGCCCCTCCTGTCCCGCGGGTGCCGTGGGAGGCCTTTCTGTCTCTCGCGGCAGCGGGGAGGGCGGAGGAGACGGCGGTGCAGAACCGGCACCGACATCGCTGCAAGTCTCCACACTGGCACAGGACCCGGGTGACCCCTGGGAGGCTGCATCAGCCTGAGAACCCTCCGAGCCGGACAGCATCTCGCTGTCATTGTTGGACTGCATTCGTAGTAATACATCGTACAAAAAACGCCAAACACGGAGCAAATCGACTACATCGTCTGTCCCATACGCGAGCTCAAGTGTCAATACGTCCCGAAGCGACTGCCAGGCTTCCAGATTAAAAACGTCACCGGGAGCTTGTGCTTTAAAGCCATGATTTGCAGCCCAGAGTAATAAGGAGCTCAAATCCTCATCGGACACATCCGCCTCTATTAAATTCAACACAGCCTTCCAGGCATGAAAAGCCATGCTGTGTTTTGAGCCCAAAGTTCCCATCTTCCCGGCTTTTCAGAAAGCCTAGGTTTCGGGAGCAAAACTCAGTCCCCACAGCCTCGGGGGGAGGGGAAGGGAAAGGTATGTACCTCCCCAAAGCAAGGCGCTCTCAGAGCCGTGCAAAGGCGCATCCATAGTACACGTCGGGGTCACCAGGTGTCGCAGCCGCCGGCCGGAGAGTAAAGAAAGACTCGGGAGACAGGAATGCAGTCCAGCGAATAGATGGAATTATTTAATTAATAAAGAACGGGTTTTTATGTGTTTAGTTCTCTTAGTGTCTACCTAGATGGCAAGAGGTTATTGGACCTCTTGCTACTAACTACCAGAGTGATTGGTCAGTTAACACATCGTTCATTCTCCTAGTCGAGATCATAACAATTCTAATTCTATCTGCAGGTGCAAGATAGCAAACTCGGTTTACAGAAACCTTATCATGTTTTGCATAGTTCAGCGTGAGAGAGACAGAGCTTTCACGAACTACTGCAGAAAGCTGAAGAAATCAATCCTCTGCTGAGGCTTCCTCAGCATCCATAGGGCTGGGGCAGCCAGCCCGACAAACACCCCCATGGGGGTGGCAGAGAGGGGGGTCAGAGCCCGGGCACCGGCCGGTTTGGTGTGCAGGCGAGGAAGGGCCTGGACTGCTCCGCTGCCCTTGTTTGCCTTGGCTTCTTAATGATTTTTGGGGCAATGCAGGCAGGGAGGAGAGTGGGTTTTCCCCAGCACTGAGTGGGTTTTTCATTTGCATGTCATGGTTGAGCCCCCCCAGGGCTTCCGCTGCCCTCTTCCAGCACCAGTGGCTTCTTTTCCAGCCCATGGTTTGTACACAAGTCCCAGGTGCTGGCGAGAGGGCAGCAGGTGACCCCGTGTGCCACTGGGGCAGCCCCCGCATGCCCAGGGATGCTGGGGCAGGGCTCTGGGAGCAGCAGCATCCCCTGATGAGCTCGGGCTGTGTTCCATAGGAACCCTGTCCTACAGCCTACCCGAGTGGATCCAGCACCAACGCTACCACGGGCAGGCAGCAACCATCTGGTCCCTGGGCCTCTTGCTGTAGCACCTGGTGGTGGGGAAGCACCCGTTCAGGAGGGGCCAGGAGATCATCTGGGGGTGCATCCTGTTGCCACGCCAGCTCTCTCCAGGTGGATCCTCATCTCTGCGGCATGGGGGGAACAGCAGTGCTGGGAGACAGCAGCGGGCTCAGGAGCATCCTGCTCTGGCAGCTGCTGAGGAGGTGGCACATGTCCTGCTCTCCTGCTGCCCTGCAAGGCACAGAATCCATGGGGAAGTTTAGGCACAGCTCTGGGCACACCCAGCAAGGCCTGGGCATGGGAACGGGGGGCAAAGCGGGTGGGATCCTTCTCCAGCTGACTGGTGGTTTCTGGTTTGTCTCCCCAGAGTGCCAGGATGTTATTAAGAGGTGCTTGTCCATGCAGCCCTTGGACAGGCCGTCCTTGGAGGAGCTCTTCAATGATCCGTGGCTGCAGGGTGTTCATCTGCCCTAGAAGATGGGAGAGATCCACGGGCACAGTCTGATCCAGGGGCCTGGCAGGTAACAGCCCCACCCATCTCCTGGCAATCAGTGGCAAAGCAAACCAGACTCTTTTGTCCTGCCTGTAGCTCTGAGCAGGGATCATCAGAAGGGAACACGCAGCTCTTGGGCTGCAGCTGAGCTGGAGCTGAGCTGCTCTGGCAAGCACTGGTGGCCACCATCCCCCCTGGTTTTGCTTGTCTGGTTCATTGATGGCTGGGGCCCTGGGCAGAGCCCTGACAGCCTGGTCTGGCCCCCAGGGAAGGAGAAGGAGCCCCTGGAGAAGCTGTACCAGGTGGGGCTGCTGCTGCTGGAGACACCAAGGACGACCTCAAGGCCGACAACCTCTTCCTCGAGCTGGCCAGCGGCAGCTGAAGATGATGGACTTTGATTCTGGCACCTTCTTCAAAGCCACGCTCCACGCCCAATGTGCAGGTGAGGCCACAGGCAGGGGGATGCTCCCAGATCTGGGCATGGCACGGCCTGGCCGGGCACCAAAGGTTCCCCCTTTGCTGGGGCGGCTGCAGCGAATTCTTCAGGCGGCTGCCAAGCTGCTTTTGGGCTCTGGGCAGCTGCTGAGGAGGTGGCTGTGCCATGGCTGGCTGCAGGCTGGGCACATGTCCTGCCCTCCTGCTCTGCTCCCAAAGGCAGCAGTGCTGGCAGCTTTGGGCCCAGCTCTGAGCACGGCCAGCACGGCCTGGGCACTGCGGGCGGCTGGGACAAGGGGACAGGAGGCTTCAGCTGCCGGGCGGTTTCTGCTTTCTCTCCTTGCAGCCGGGCCCTGCGCATGCTGAGGCTGCTCTGGGCTCTGCCAGGGCTCTGCTGGGGCTCAGCCCCGGGCACGGCTGGGCCCGCTCTGCCCTCACAGGGCTCTGGCAGCTTTGCAGCAGACGAGCCCCTTGCGAGCACAGCGACGGAGCTTTCTGCTTGTGCAGGGGAGTGAGACTCTGGTGCAGGCCAGGAGATTGCAGTCAGGGACACACATCCCACTGGCAAGAACCCAAACTCTCCTCAGTCCCAGCTGAACACCTGGATCTCCACAGGATGTTCTGTCTGTCCCACTCTTCCTTCCTTTTGGGCTGGAATTGTGCCACTGCACTTTCTTCCTCCTCTAGCAGTGCCCCGAGTGGGCCAAAGCTGGCGAGTGGGCTGTGTTCCTGAGGCAGTGCAGGCTGGAGCTGGTGGATGAGGAATTGCCCTTCTCCAGTGCCAAAGCAGAGCAAAAAGCCCTCAGTGGGACTTGGCGTCTTTGAGAATCCCCTGACAATTTCCAAGAGAATGTGCAGCTCATTTGCAGGGTGAGAACGAAGGGCATCTTCTCAATGAGTTGGGGTTGGACAGAGTTTAGATTCCCAGTCCTGCTTCGAGCTGGCAGGGCACAAAGCAATTTCCTATTACTTCACCCACAATTTAAAATAATAATGTTTGAAACAAACGCCTAAATCTTTAAAAAAGGACTGCTGAGGTCAATAAGGTGGATCAATGCCATCAGCATATTTACCAATACCTGAGATGTCTTTTTGAAAAGATCAGTTACCACTTAATCCAGAGTTACAAAAGATTTTTCACTACACATTTAGGTTTTGGTTTTATGTTTCATAATATTTTCTGGGTTTTTTTTCTTTTTTTATTTTCTAATAATTTAAACAGAAAACACATCCTAAATGATGGAGCAGTGCTGCTGAACACAAGGACACGCAGAGGGACCAGAAGCAGCTGCCTCTGTCCCCCTGAAGCTCCAAGGGCCAATCTCTGAGCAGACACAGCT
This sequence comes from Monarcha castaneiventris obscurior, assembly GCA_026261815.1. Classification (NCBI taxonomy): domain Eukaryota; kingdom Metazoa; phylum Chordata; class Aves; order Passeriformes; family Monarchidae; genus Monarcha; species Monarcha castaneiventris. The sequence continues at coordinate 83,293 of JAMPIT010000416.1, forward strand.
GGAAGAGACTCGCAGGCTCCCTGTTTGCTGTGCTGCCCCACTTGTGAGCGGCCCAGCTCTGCGTGAGGCACAGGGAGAACAAGGGGCAGCTCCCTGCCAGCCCCGCAGCCCAGGGAGCCCTCGGGCCCCGGGGCTTGGGGCACTGTCAGCAGCTGCTGCTTCAGCGCCCGCTGCTGCTGGCACTGACAGCAACACCCAAATTGTGGCTGATGCCGAGGGAGCAGCAGCAGGGCCTGGATCTGATCCCTGACTCTGGGCCAGGGCTGGACAAATGACCCCCACAGCAGCAGCAGCAGCAGCAGCAGCAGCAGCAGCAGCAAATGGAGCTGCCTTTCAGCACAGCCCCTGCCACTGTTCCCTCCCGTTTGCAGCGGTGTCACAGCAGCCTGGGGCACCTGGGAGCCCTCAGTGCCAGCAGGGCCTGGAGATGGCAGCCCTGGGCTCCTGGAGGGCGTGCAAGGAGCAGAGGTGGGCACTCCCTGGCCATGTGGAGCTTCCAGCTGGAAAAGGCTGCTGTGACCAGGCAGCTCCAAGGGCAGAGAAAGGAGGGTCTGGAGCACTGGATCTGTGCCAGTTCCACAGCCCTGGGCAGCAGCCACCGAGCCCCGGGGGCACCGAGGGCACAGCAAGAGGGACAAAAGCAGTCAAGTGCAGAGCCTGGGAAGGGCGAGAGCTGGCAGCAGGAGCAGCTGCTTCATTGCACTCTTGGAGAAAGCTCTTGGCTGTTTCAGAGCACTGAGAGGCGTGAAGGGCACAGAGAATGCCACACCAAACAATGCTCCTGTTTTCACACCCTCCCTTCTGCGTGTCCCAGAAGGAATTGGATGAACTGTATTCTTCTCTCCGGATGGTCTCGTTCAGCATGAGCAGCTTAGCACCAGGAGCTGGAGGAGCTGAAGCCTTAGGCCACAAGAGCTGAGCAAGAGGAGACTTTTTGGGCAGAGTAATGCTGGTACCATGGACCTGGCTGAATGCAGCAGACAGAATCCTGGAATTACAGAATCCTTCCTGTTGGAAAAGACGTCTGAACTCATCAAGTCGAACCCTTAACCCAGCACAGTCAAGCCCAGCACTAAACCACATCCCTGAAGTGCCAAGGCCTGAACAAGAGGCCTGCTGAGGCCTGAACAACAGGCCCTGAGCCAAACCTCGACCCCTGATGAGCCTTCTAAGCAAATGTTATATTTGTATCCCACTCATTAATGATACGATCTATGTACCTGTTCATTGGTGAAATGTGGACTGACTTCTCTGTATTTAGGAACTGGACAAGGCCCCATCTGGCCTTGTTTGTGGGTGTAGGTTCAACTCCTTTGGCTCCTCCTTGAGCCCTGGCCAGGCTTAGGAGTAGCCCAAGAGGAGGATGAAACCAGATGTTCCCGCACTGGAAGTGCTGTCAGTTTGTTCATTCAGCACTGTCAAAGCTGGGCCCTCTCCCAGCAGGGTTGGAGCCTCAGCTGTGGGTGGAGGCCGCTGCAGGAATTCCCAGTGTCCGGGAGTGGCTCCAGTCCTTGGCTGGGACAGCTTCCCCCAGCTGATGTGTGGCTCTGGGTCATGGGAAAGTCTGAGGGGAACTGCTGCTGGATCTTGGTTAATCACTGTAGGTGGTATTTTGTAGTATTTTTTATGTGCACTTCCTACCTTATCCTTCTGTAATTCTTTGCTAATGATTATGTGCTTTGCTGAGCTGCTCCTTTTGGGATTCTTTGCAGTTTTGCATTATAATAAATCACACAGTTCCTTCAGTTGGTGTCTGTGTCTGTGGTGCTGACCCTGCCCACTGGCACAACAAAATTGGCGTGGTCTGGCCGGATCACACCAAAATGTCACTTTTTAAATGTAAATGTTAGGAATCAGTGCTGTCCGAAATTCCCGGATGGGAAGAGCTTCCCTGGAGTTCTCTGGCTCTGGAGTGGGCTGAGGTCAGAGCACCGTGCGAGCACTGGGGCAGTTGGTTAAAAGGAGCTGAAGCACTGGATGTCTTAAAATGCATCCAAAAACTGGATATGGAAAAAGGAAAAGAGCTTGTGGGTTTGGGAAGATGAGGATGGATTTTGTTAACAGCGTATTGGAAACAGCACCAACAGAAGGAACAGTTGTTGTTGGAACGCTCCCACATGGTACAATAGAAGTTTTTAATCTTGCTCAGATTCATTTCTGCAAGTGAAATAATGTTAATAGATTAAATAATTATATACATATTTTAATTTTAAAAAACCTTTATATATATATATAAATATATATTTAATATATCAGTAGGTCTATATATATCTGTATATCTATCTATATCTATATCTGTATCTATATAATAAAAATAATGCTAAATAGTGCTGACAATACTAATTTGTTAGCTTTGGCTGCTCAGGGATGTAACACTAAATATCCTACAGAAAATGATTGGCCAGGACCAAAACATTACTGGTAAACTTTGTGAGATTGCATACAATGAATAAAGGAGGAAGGGATGAAATTAGCTGTTTTTATAGGGCTTGCTGATACTGCCATGTGGAATGCTGTGTCTGTTACTCTGAAAAAGACAGTGATGAAGACTGCTGGGTTTTTCATATCCCAGACAATCCACAAGCTGCAGGATTGGTTGAATGGATGAAGGGGCTGTTCAAAGAGCAGCTGAAAAAATGAGGAGATGGGAAGCTGTCCCGATGCAGAACCCATCTCCCAGATGTGCTCCATGCCCTTACCAATGGGCCCCTGGGGAAATGGAAACCCCCTGGATGTGCAGGGCTGCACCCAGTTTGCAAATACACCCATGGACAGGGAGACTTGGACTTGCTGGGAAATTGTTCTGGGTGCCATGGGCCCAGGGCCACCCCAGAGGCTGCAGGGCTGGGCCTTCATGCATCAGGATTAATTGGGATCAATCAGAAGCAAGTGAGAGTTATCAATACAGGAATAGGAATTCAGATTCCTCCAGGACACTTTGGGTTGATAACTGCTCACTGGAGCTTGGCCTTGCAAAGTGTTCATGTCATGGGAGGAGGAATTGATGCAAATTATCAAGGAGAAATCAAAGTAATTCTGTTAAACGATAGTGAACAAGACTGGCTTATTTAACCCCATGACAGGCTAGCACAATTATTGACATTGCAGTTTTCAAAGCAATTGTGAAAAAAGGAGATCCACCTCCAATCAGCACTGTTGGTGGAGATAAAGGGTTTGGATGCAGCAGTGCTAATAATGGAGCCAGAGTGTGGGTCCAGAGGCCCAATGGCCCTCCCGAGGCAGCTGAAGGAGCAGCTCTGGGGAAAGACAGCACTGTTTGAATCCTGGAACCTGGGCAGGAACGATGGGAATGTGTCCCTGCAGCCAAGTGTTCTGTGTGAGAACAAGGAGATGTTCTAGGACATTGTTCTACAGATCCTGCCTGACCAAATCTCCCTGTTTGCCCCAGCGGCCCCTTTGGAAAATGCTCTGATCCATGGGGCTCCGTGTGAAGGCTGATGTGACACTGAGTGACTTCCACAGGAATTCCAAGCAGGAGCCTGGGTGCCCCTCAGGGACTGGGACCCAGCACCTCTCCAGCCGAAGGGGAAAGGACCCCAGCAAGCCTTGTTACCCCCAGACACCGCGGTAAAGCTGAACAGCAAAGGGCCCTGGGGGCATTATTCTGGAATTAAAAAGGGTCAGCTCCATGGACAATGGAATTATTGTTCCTAACCCGAATGAGACTGAGGTAAAATATTGATGCCTCCCTTTAGGGTACTTCAGCAACAACTGCAAGGAAGAGTTTCCTGTTAAGAGAACATTTTCCACCCAAAGAGTGCCTTGGATTTCAGAAAGCAAAAGATTCTGGTTCACCCTGTGCCCCATGAGTGCTGCTCGTCCTGTGGAGTTTACATTAACGAGCTAAGTCGATTATTAGAAGAAGTAGCAAATGATGCAGTTAAAATATCCAACAGCACATCCTGGGAGCTCCAACAAACACAAATGGGGGCTCTGCAGACCTGCATGGCCTTGGATTATCTGCTTGCTGGCCAAGGAGGAGCCTGGGCTGTTCTAGGACAGGAATGTTGCACTTCTGTCAGTGATGGGTTTGAAGTGCAACAATCAGGAATCACCTCTATAGAAAGAGCAGTAGAAGAGAGGCAGAAAGCAGAAAATTCTTCTTGCTGGGATTGGCTTCATGGCTGCCAAACTGGAGGCTGCTGTGAAATGCATTTGTGGCAGTCACTGTAACCATTGCAGTGTGAGCACTTGGTGTGTTCTGATTCCATGTTAGAGCTGTTGTGACACTTTGTGCTGGGGAATGGAGCCCTGAGACTTGTCTAAAAAGAGACACAGACTTAAGAAAAAAGGGGGATTTGATAAATAACAGAGAACAGCACCGAATTAGGCATGTTTTAAAAGGAATGTGAATTATAGCTCTGAGTAATGAACATGAAGAGAGAACACTTAACTGAAGAATAAGAGGCGATGCCTTTATGCCTAATTCCTAAATCTAAGATTCTACTATCAAAAGAATTGATATGAAAGTTGTAATTCATCTCTGGGTCAAAGCACTGATTGAAGTACCAAGGCCTGAACACCAGGCCCTCAACTGAGGCCTGAACAACAGGCCCTGAGCCAAACCTCGACCCCTGATGAGCCTTCTAAGCAAATGTTATATTTGTATCCCACTCATTAATGATACGATCTATGTACCTGTTCATTGGTGAAATGTGGACTGACTTCTCTGTATTTAGGAACTGGACAAGGCCCCATCTGGCCTTGTTTGTGGGTGTAGGTTCAACTCCTTTGGCTCCTCCTTGAGCCCTGGCCAGGCTTAGGAGTAGCCCAAGAGGAGGATGAAACCAGATGTTCCCGCACTGGAAGTGCTGTCAGTTTGTTCATTCAGCACTGTCAAAGCTGGGCCCTCTCCCAGCAGGGTTGGAGCCTCAGCTGTGGGTGGAGGCCGCTGCAGGAATTCCCAGTGTCCGGGAGTGGCTCCAGTCCTTGGCTGGGACAGCTTCCCCCAGCTGATGTGTGGCTCTGGGTCATGGGAAAGTCTGAGGGGAACTGCTGCTGGATCTTGGTTAATCACTGTAGGTGGTATTTTGTAGTATTTTTTATGTGCACTTCCTACCTTATCCTTCTGTAATTCTTTGCTAATGATTATGTGCTTTGCTGAGCTGCTCCTTTTGGGATTCTTTGCAGTTTTGCATTATAATAAATCACACAGTTCCTTCAGTTGGTGTCTGTGTCTGTGGTGTGACCCTGCCCACCGGCAAAACTGACACTGAGGGCCCAGAGAACCAAAGGTGCCTTGTGACACTGCGGGGCCTCGTGTGACCAAGGGGCCATTGTGACACTGTGGGGCTCATGGAACCAAGGGGCCAGTGTGACACTGTGGGGCTCATGGAACCAAGGGGCCAGTGTGACACTGTGGGGACTCGTAGAACCAGGGCTCCATTGTCTTCCTCTCCCTGGCACTGCCCAGTGCAGCCTCTCCCTGCCCCTGCAGAGCAGCAGAGTCAGGGCTGGCCCTGCAGCAGGAACTGGAGGCACTGCAGCTCAGGGACAGCCACTCTGTGTCTGGAATGCTCAGGAGATGCTCAGCTCGGGCAGCTCCTGCAGCCCCAGGGCCAGCCCCGCTGGCCAGCACAGCAGCAGAGAGTTGGCCCCGGGGCTCCTCAGGCAGCTCCTGCTGGCCCAGGCCCAGGGCAGCCTCTTGCCAGGGCTCCTGTGCACACACACGGGCTCCTGCTCTGCTCCTGGCCCATGCCAGCTGCCCACAGAGCCTTTGCCAGGGGAACACGTCTGTGCTGGCCTGAGCAGCCCTTGCTGCAGCCCCTGTCCTGCTGCCCAGAGCCCCCGAGCTGGGGGTGCTGCTGTGCAGAGCACGGGGGCTGTGCTGCCCGGGGCCCTGGGCTGGCTCTGCTGGGCTCTGCTGCTCAGCCTGGGAGCCAGAGGCTGCTGCTGCTGCTGCCTGCACTGACCCCCTCCCACACAGGCTCTGCTGTGCCCATGGAGGCTGCTCAGGGCTGCCTGCCTTGTTCCAGGGCTGCCCCGTGGCCTTGGGGCTGCCCTGCATCCTCCTGGGGAAGTTCCCTGAGGGTCAGAGCAGTCAGTGCCCACACTCCTTTCCCTGTGCCTGCTGTGTCCCCTGGGCTGCAGAGCTCTCCTGGCTCCCAGCAGACATTCAGTGCTTTATCTCTGCCTGACCCCAGCCTGGGCAGGACTCTGCTCCAGGGCTCCATTCACTGCTGACTCCATGGGCCGGGCTGTCCCTGCAGATCCTCTGTGCTCTCCTGGCAGCTTCTGGTGTCCTACAGAAAAGTGCTCACCTGCCACCAGAGCCACCACGAGCTGCAGAGCCCCAGGCAGGTGACCTGGAGATCATTTGTCACCTCCATGGCCATGGGCCACCAACACACAACACCTGAGCCAGCCCTCAGTCCCTGAAGTACCACAGTGGGACCCTGATCTCGCTGCACTGACGCCAGGGACAAACAAGCAAAGCAGTGAGATTCTGCAAAATCCATTCCTCGGGCTTCTCCTGGAGACTAAGTTAGTAAAAAGAGCCCAGCCCTTGGGCAGTGCAGCAAGGAAATGCCCTTTGCTGGTGGAGCTGCTGTGCTGGAGCCCGGCTGTGTCCCAGCAGTGCCCATGGGCTGTCCCTGCCTGTGCTCACAGCACGGACACGCAGCAGGACAGTGACCGAGCTGCCAGAGCCCTCAGGCCCTGCACAGGGACAATAAAGGAGAGGCTGGGAGTGGAAAAAGTGCAGCTCTCCAAAGACCAGGTGCTGCTGCTCCCTGGCAGTGCTGCTGGGCTGGGACTCCTTTTCTCTCTGCCTCTGCACACAGGCACTGCCCCTGCAGCTGAAGGAGAGGTAACAGAGGGGGGACTTTGGACAAAGAAGTCCCTGCAAGAACATTTCCTTTATGGAAACACACACAGAGCATGATTCCTCATTTACACAGTCTGTGGGTCAAGTTAAAGGGGTAGACAGCAAATTCAGTATGGGATGATGACTAAATTTTCAGTGTGAAAATTACCACAAGGAAAAAGTAGAAAAGCCTGTCCTGCCCCTCCCAGCACTATTAAAAGCTTTAGAGAGCAGGCTGGGCATGTGATGTGTTACACCATGAATGCTCTGCAGACGGAAATAGAGAGATTTTAACTTGTGAAAAGCATCCAGTCACAGCTTTCCTCAGGGCATCCTTGAGCTCCTGGTTCCTCAGGCTGTAGATGAGGGGGTTCAGGGCTGGAGGCACCACCGAGTACAGAAGTGACAGTGCCAGATCCAGGGATGGGGACAAGATGGAGGGGGGCTTCAGGTAGGAAAAGAAGCCAGTGCTGATAAACAGGGAGAGCACAGCCAGGTGAGGGAGGCATGTGGAAAAGGCTTTGTGCTGTCCCTGCTCAGAGGGGATCCTCAGCACTTCCCTGAAGATCTGTACATAGGAGAAAACAGTGAACACAAAACAGCCAAAACTTAAACACGCACTAAAAACAAGAACCCAAAATTCCCTGAGGTTGGATTTGGAGCAGGAGAGCTTGAGGATCTGTGGGATTTCACAGAAGAACTGGCCCAGGGCATTGCCCTGGCACAGGGGCAGGGAAAATGTATTGGCCATGTGCAGCAGAGCATTGAGAAAGGCACAGGCCCAGGCAGCTGCTGCCATGTGGGCACAAGCTCTGCTGCCCAGGAGGGTCCCGTAGTGCAGGGGTTTGCAGATGGACACGTAGCGGTCGTAGCACATGATGGTCAGGAGGGAAAACTCTGCTCCAATAAAGAAGACAAACATAAAGAGCTGAGCAGCACATGCTGAGTAGGAGATGTGCGTGGTGCCCCAGAGGGAATTGTGCATGGCTTTGGGCACAGTGGTGCAGATGCAGCCCAGGTCGGTGAGGGCCAGGTTGAGCAGGAAGAAGAACATGGGGGTGTGCAGGTGCTGGCCGCAGGCTACGGCGCTGATGATGAGGCCGTTGCCCAGGAGGGCAGCCAGGGAGATGCCCAGCAAGAGGCAGAAGTGCAGGAGCTGCAGCTGATGCCATGATGATTTTTGTCTTTTCTTTTATACCCCTGTTATACCTTTCTGCAACTTCTGTATTCTTGGTGCTTTTTGCCTACATTCTTGGACTTGTTTGTTAAGCTAAGAGACTAAACATTTTAGAGGCTTCGTAGTTAAGGTGCCAAGGTGCCCAAACCCCAAGGTCCTCTCCAGAACACATTTTGTAAACTAAGATAGAACCATCCAGGGGAAGGTTCCTTGGGAGGGGGGGCTCATTTTGAGCCTCTCATTGGGGAATATTTGATAGATATGCTAATTAGTAAGACCTGGAATGTAAGACCAGATCTAGGAGAGAGGGACTTTGGGGTGGTGATGGTGGGGTGCACAGAAGTGTATTCGACCTGTTCGTGGTGCACCTAAGGATCCTTACAATAAATATCAAGGTAAAACCCTTTTTCCCCTTCTGACCGTGTTCGCCTCTTGATTTTTAAGACCAGGAAAGGCATCAGTTGCTGGCGACTCCGCCGGGACTCTAAAGACCTTGAAACTCGCAGTCGTGGGTTGGAAAACATCTTGCTTTGCCCCTCTTTCTGCCGGCAAATTATAGAGGGGCCGGAGCAACCATCCAGGGCTGTGACCAGGACTCTAGGACCCAGCACGGGAAGGCAGAAGCACGGAAAAGAAGGTGAGTTAAAAGGGGGACCGATATTGTGCTAGCATTAGGGAAGGAAATCTCCGAGGGAGGTGGGAAGGTTCGGGGCGGAGAAGCCCACAAAAGGGGAAAGCTTAAACTTTTCCCCTGCAAACTGTGGAGAGGAGGGGACGCCCTCCGTGGAATCCACAAGGGTTTAGAGCTTACACTCCACGCAGTCGCAGGAGTTGCTCAGAAACTGTGGTTGGTTGGTTGGTTGGTTGGTTGGTTGGGACGTCGGGAGGCTGTGGGTTCGAATCCCGCAGAGAACTAAATTTTCGCGCGCGCGCAGTTAACTGTTTGTTAAAGTTAAGTTGCTTCTAGTAGTTTTAAAGTGCTGTAGTTTGTGTTTGTAAGCTAGATAAACTGCCTGGAAGGTCAGAATTCCAAGGCTGGATTGCAGGCTGAATTCCGGAGTTAAAAGCTTTTCTCTGGTGGAATTTCTTGCTTGTGAGTAAGCATGGGTGGTATTTTATCAGATGAAAACGAGAAAATCCCTCCTAATAGCCCGTTAGAGTTGATAATAAAACACTGGAAATGGCTAACAGGGCGAAAAACCACCCTGGATACTCGAGAATTACTTAGGTTGTCAACAAGAGTTTGGCCAGCTTTAAAATTAAGTCAAGGAAAATGGCCTCGTTTTGGTAGCTTGGAAAATGATATCATTAGTGACCTGATGGTAGAACTGAGATCGTTACGTAAGTTTGATGAACTAAGATATGCAGAACTTTTTACTATGTATCTGAACAGGGAAGAAGCATATAGTAGTAGACAAAAATACCATGGAGATGGCTTTGAGAAAGAGAAGAGGAGGGAAAAAGCAGCAAGTTAGTTCGCATACAAATACGAACAGAGAGATCGATATGACAGATGTAGATATGGTGGCCCCAGCTTTGCGAAAAGGAGGAAGGTCTCCCCCCCGTGCAACCACAGGGGCAGCCCGCACAAGTTGGAGAGGGGGCAGGGGCTGGAGGGGCGCCGGCTCCTCCGCCGCTACCCCCGCTGCAGGGACAGCCTGCACAAGTGGGGGTGGGAGACAGAGAACCGGGACAGCAGGCGGGGGTAAGGACAGGGGGTGAAGGGGCGCCGGCTCTGCCTCTGCCGCCGCCGCCACCTCTGCCGCAGGGGCGGGGGAGAGAGCAAGCGGTCAGCTCCAAGCCAGAGGAGCGGCGCGAGCGATCTCCCCGCCCAGTCTCGGCCGGGGCGGAGGGCGGACACGAAGGCTGCAGAGACGCGGGCTGGCCGCCGCCCCCCGACCGCCCCAGAGGCGGAGAAGGGGCGGACTGGCCACCGCCCCCTGACTTTTCCGGAGGCGGGCACGGGGGTGGGGAAGGGGTGGGTTGGCCGCCTCTCCCCGAGTTCCTCAAACCCCGGAGGGAAGGCAGAAATGAACATCGTTCCCCAGTACGGAAAACTGGAAGCTGCAGGGGTGGGGACAGGCGAAGCCGCTCGCTCTCCCCACCCTGCAGCGCGGGCAATGTTAAAGCTAGAGGCAATGCCAGTGAAACAGTTTCAATTAAAAGCGAACAGGATGATTTCAATACAAATGGTTCCTGCGAGGAGGGTGGTAGGAAAAGGGGGAGGATAGCCCGAGAAGCTATGAAAGCAGTTAGTCCTGTGGCTAAACATACAAGGTCAAGAGCAGAAAAAGGGGGGGAAGATCCTGTATTAGAAGCACCTCTGAGACAGGCTGTGGGAAATCAAGGAGTGATTTATATAAAAACACCATTTTCCCTTGGAGAGCTGCAGCAGTGGAAAAACTCAATTGGGAGTTACAAGGACAATCCGGAGAAAGTAGCTAGGCGTGTAGAAATGGCCATAAATTCCCAAAACCCGGATTGGAGTGATTTAAATGCTATCCTAGATGAATTATTGGATAACACAGAGAGAGAAATGGTCAACAAAGCTGCTATATCTGCTATAGAAACTCAAATTGCAGCTGGGACTCTCCAAGGGTCAGTTAATGACATCTATCCCCTACCAGAACAGATGGAAAGGCTGAAGCGATACCAGAAATGGGTGGTTGTTGGATTAAAATGTGCCATTCCTAAGGCAGTGAATTGGGCTAGGTTTTATGAGGTCAAACAAAACCCAAATGAGACCCCTACTGAGTTTCTAAATAGGCTCAAGGAGGCTGCACGAAAATACACGACCCTAGACCCTGACTCACCTGAGCAGCAGATTCACCTGGCCTACCTGTTTATAGGACAGTCTGCTAATGACATAAAGAGAAAGCTGCAAAAGATAGATGGGCCACCAGACCTAAGTAAATTGTTGAATGCAGCCTGGAAGGTATACCAGAACAGAGACTCAGCAGACAAAGATAAACATAATAAACCCCACCACAAAAAGAGGTATGATAAGGGGAAGTCATCTGACACATCAAAAGGGGGTCCCCCTTTTCCCTTAGCTGAAGACCAGTGTGCCATTTGCAAGAAGCGGGGGCACTGAAAAAATGAATGTCCATCACAAGCAGAAAAGAAGCCCCCAGTTCCAGAGCTAACTGTAAATACAGATAGACGGGGACCGAAGGCAACTACCCCAGCAGAGCCTTCGGTTGTAGCTAAGCTGGGGAATGATGATGTTGAATTTCTGGTTGATACAGGGGCAACATATTCTGTGTTAAATACTTTAAAAGGTAAACTGAGTCAAGACACTGTGGATGTGATTGGAGCTACAGGGGTAAGTGAAACAAGGCCTTTTTTCCAACCTTTAAAATTCAAATTGGGAAAACACTGGGTGACTCACCAGTTTCTGTATATGCCAAATTCCCCAATGCCATTATTGGGCAGAGATTTATTGGAAAAATTGGGAGCAGAAATTAAGTTTTCAAAAGAGGGAGGAGTGAAAGTTATAATCCCAGAATCTAAAATTATTGAAGCAGCTGCTATACTTGTACAAGAATGCCATGGAAAAATTCCCAAAGAAGTTGAGGAGGCAATCATTCAAATAGTGTGGGCCAATGATTCTCCTGGGAGATCCAAAAAAGCTGAACCTGTGAGTATCACACTCAAAGTGGGGGCTACACCAGTAAGGCAAAAACAATATCCTCTGAAATTAGTAGCTCGCAAGGGATTAGTACCTGTGATAGAAAAGTTTCTCAAATTTGGGTTGTTAGTGGAATGTGAATACAGGTACAGGTACAGTACAGGTACAACACACCAATCTTGCCAGTAAAGAAAGCTGATGGTAAAAGCTGTAGACTAGTACAGGATTTGAGGGAGATTAACAAGATAACAGAGGACATACATCCAGTAGTAGCGAATCCCTACACACTCTTGACAACACTAACTAATGAATTAGGGTGGTTCACTGTTTTAGATCTCAAGGATGCCTTTTTCTGCATTCCTGTGCACAAGAATAGCCAAGAACTCTTTGCTTTTGAGTGGGAGAATCCTGAAACAGGGAGAAAGACCCAGCTCACCTGGACAGTTTTACCACAAGGATTCAAAAACAGCCCAACCATATTCGGAAACCAGCTGGCAAAGGAGCTGGAGGATTGGAGGAAACAAGAACCAGGAGGAGCCATTCTCCAGTATGTTGATGACATCTTAATAGCAGCCAAGATGCGAGATGACTGCATCCAGCTCACTGTAAGTCTGTTGAACTTTTTAGGCCAAAGTGGGTATCGGGTCTCGAAAGAGAAGGCACAGGTTGCCAAGGAAACAGTAGTTTACCTGGGCCTGGAAATTTTCCGCGGACATCGACAACTCAGCAGAGAGCGGCAGGAAGCCATCTGCTGCCTTCCAGAGCCCCGTGCCATAAGGGAGATGCAGGCCTTCCTGGGGATGGTAAGTTGGTGTCGCCTATGGATATCAAACTACGGGCTACTGGTGAGACCTTTGTACGAGATCCTTAAAGCAGCTGACAAGGGGACAATCACATGGACAGAGAATGCCAGGGCTGCATTTAAACAGCTGAAACATTCCTTGATGTCAGCCCCAGCTCTGGGGCTGCCGGACTTGACTAAACCATTTGAACTTTTTACACATGAGCGACTGAATGTTGCTCTGGGGGTACTGGCACAACACCTTAGAGACCAACAAAGAGCTATGGCCTTTTTTTCAAAACAACTAGACAATGTAGCCCAGGGTTGGCCAGGATGCTTGAAAGCTGTGGCAGCAACAGTCCTTCTGATACAGGAGGCCCGTAAATTCACCCTGGGGCAACACATTGTCGTGTATGTACCCCATGCAGTGATAAATGTGCTGGAGCAAAAGGGGGGACACTGGCTATCCCCTAGCAGGATGCTCAAATACCAATCTGTGTTGTTAGAACAGGATGATGTTACTCTAAAGACAACTTCTGTGGTAAACCCTGCGATGTTTTTATCATCCACGTTACTTGACAGTGTGCCTGAGCATGATTGATTGCAGACAATAGAAGAAACTTATTCCAGCAGACCAGACCTGAAGGATGCTCCTTTGAAGAATCCAGACTGGGAACTATACACTGATGGGAGCAGCTTCATGAGAAACGGTAGGAGAATGACTGGTTATGCTGTAACCACCTCAGATAAAATCATTGAGGCAAGAGCCTTGCCTCCAGATGTATCATCACAGAAAGCTGAACTCATTGCACTAACGAGAGCTCTAGAATTGAGCGAGGGAAAGAAGGTGAATATATGGACTAATTCCAGATATGCCTTCAGTGTTGTACATGCCCATGGAGCTATTTGGAAAGAACGTGGCCTGCTGACTGCTCAAGGTAATGAAGTTAAGCATGCTAAACAGATTCTTGCACTTTTACAGAGCATTTGGAAGCCTACAGAAGTGGCTATCATGCATTGTAAGGGTCATCAAAAGGGGAGAACAGCCCCTGAACTGGGAAATCGTTTTGCTGATCAAACAGCAAGAGGGGTTGCAGAAAAAGGCATTTTTGCAGTGGTACCACAGAAGGAGGTAGATTTGTCATCATTTACCCCAAAATATGATCAGAGGGATCATAAGTTGATTAAGTTCCTTAAAGCTGAGATCAAGGAAGGTGGGTGGGCTGTTACCCCAGTAGGACAGATTGTGGTTCCACCCTTGCTCCTCCGAGAAATAGCCCAATGAGAGCATGAAAGTACCCATTGGGGAACAGAAAATCTTTTAAAGCATCTGAGGAAAGTGGTGATAGGGAGAGGGGTGACTGATATTGTACAGTCTATAACAAGCAAGTGTGAAACCTGCTGCAAAAACAACCCTGATACAAGCAAGAGAGTTGTGTTAGGAGTGACAAAGACAGGAGATCTCCCAGGAGATTATTGGCAAATAGATTTTGCTGAGATGCCACGCAAAGAGGGATGCAGGTATATACTGGTACTGGTTGACACCTTCAGTGGATGGCCTGAGGCATTCCCCTGTCGCACCAACACAGCAAAAGAAGTAGTGAAAGCTTTGCTCAATCATATAATACCAAGATTTGGGGTTCCTTTGGGAATGTCATCAGATAGGGGACCACATTTTGTTGCAACGGTGGTTGGAGAAGTGAGCAAGATTTTAGGACTTACCTGGGACCTGCACACACCATACAGGCCCCAGGCAAGTGGTAAAGTTGAACGTATGAATGAGACCCTTAAAACCCAGATTTGCAAAATTTGTCAAGAGACATCCATGACATGGGTTCAAGCACTGCCTATAGCCTTGCTGAGAATCCGCATACAGCCAAGGCGAAGGGACAACATAAGTCCCTATGAAATATTATATGGCAGGCCATACCAAGTTCCACACATCCCAGGGGAAATTCATATGAGAGGTAAAATTGATTTGCAGAGGTATTTAATAACTCTGAGTTCCACTTTGCAGAAGCTCCAGAGATTCGTCGTGTTATCCAAACCAATAGGATTGGACACACCTGCACATCCATTCCAGCCTGGAGACTGGGTCTACATCAAGTGGTGGGACAGCGACCCCTTGCAAGCCAAGTGGAAGGGACCATTCCAAGTCTTGCTGACCACTTTTACTGCGGTCAAGGTTGCTGGCAAGGGACCGTGGATTCACTACTCCAGGGTGAAGAAAGCTTCTGCTCCTGAAACCACCAAGACAGAGACTGATACTAATCAGAAAAATGCAATTTAAATTGTTTATTTCATGTTTGCTGTATGCCCATCTGGTAACCATGGTTCAGGGTTCACCCCGTGATTTGCATAAGATGGTGGTCCAAAATGTATCCAAGATTCTTAATAAGAATGACTGCTGGATCTGTACCCAGTTACCACCCCTAAATGGGAAAGGTCACTGGCCATTGATTGGCATTTTAATGGAAGAGAACCGCACTGAAACGTGGGAACCAATTAATAGCACCCTCCTGTCCCCCATACCCCTGAGTGGCCTGGTGGAGCGTGCAAACCAAAAGGTTCCTTGTGCAATTGTAAATGCCACAGGAAAGGTGGTTCTTCCTTCGTATTGTCATGAGACCCATTTCCGGGAAATAATAGACTCAAGAATTGCGGCAAAGATGAAATTAACAGGGTGGAGACTGGCTCAGCCATTTGAGACAGGGTTGTATTGGATATGTGGTGATAAAGCCTGGAAAGTCATGCCCATAACCAAAGACCAGGCTTGTGCCATTGGGGCTGTGGTCCCGAATATAACAATATTTGACCATCTTGAAAAACCAAATGAGAGGAAGAAAAGATCTCTTAATCCCCTCATTGAACATCCCACACTTTTCCATAGCATAGTCAGAGCCCTTGTGCCCTCTTACGGAGTAATTGAATTAGAGCAATTGTGAACATCTCAGCTGTCATCGAACGTATTGAGCAGCACACTGCAGATGCAATTTCAGCCTTACAGGAAGAAGTTGACAGTCTGTCCCATGCAGTTATGCAAAACAGGATAGCTCTCAATTTCATACTTGCCGCACAAGGAGGTGTGTGTACTATTGTTAATACCTCTTGTTGTTCTTATGTGGACCAAAGTGGAAGAATTAAGAAGGATTTGGATGAAATTTGGAAAGGAACTCAAATTCTACATGAAGTAGCATCCAGAAATGACACCCTGAAATTTGATTATATTTTTGATACCCTCACCTCATGGTTACCAAACTGGGCCTGGGTAAAAGAAACATTTATAATAGCTGTAGTTGTAGTTATTATCTGTGTAATAGCCTGTGGAACAGCTGGTTGTGTAAATCGGTTCTGTGGGTAATGTAGAGTAGAGTAGAGACTAGACAAGGTAGAGTTTGTTAGTCTCTAAAAGGGGGGAAATGATGCCATGATGATTTTTGTCTTTTCTTTTATACCCCTGTTATACCTTTCTGCAACTTCTGTATTCTTGGTGCTTTTTGCCTGCATTCTTGGGCTTGTTTGTTAAGCTAAGAGACTAAACATTTTAGAGGCTTCGTAGTTAAGGTGCCAAGGTGCCCAAACCCCAAGGTCCTCTCCAGAACACATTTTGTAAACTAAGATAGAACCATCCAGGGGAAGGTTCCTTGGGAGGGGGGGCTCATTTTGAGCCTCTCATTGGGGAATATTTGATAGATATGCTAATTAGTAAGACCTGGAATGTAAGACCAGATCTAGGAGAGAGGGACTTTGGGGTGGTGATGGTGGGGTGCACAGAAGTGTATTCGACCTGTTCGTGGTGCACCTAAGGATCCTTACAATAAATATCAAGGTAAAACCCTTTTTCCCCTTCTGACCGTGTTCGCCTCTTGATTTTTAAGACCAGGAAAGGCATCACAGCTGCCGCGTGTCTGCCAATGCCAGCAGGAGGAAGTGGCTGATGGAGCTGCTGTTGGACATTTGCTGGCTCTGGGCACTGGGTTCTGTTGTGGAGGAAAAGACAGTGAAGAGTTAGAGGAGATGTCTGTAACCACAATCAAAGCCATTTCCCATCCACCCTCCACTGGAACACACAGACACCCTTGTTTTTTTAAGACCTCTGGGATTTTGGTTTTCAAGCTCCCCGCATCTCTCCTGATACTCTTGGATATCAGAAACCCTCAGCATTTCTGCTGCCCTCAGGGAGAACAGAGTGAGTTCCCTGAGGCCAGATGAAGACTGGAGACTCAGGGGAGATGCTCTGTCATTCTGAGCTGTTCAGAGTTTCTCTGTTTCACTTTTCTCAGATGCAGAATGATCACCTTCCCATGTTTCCCATAAAGATCACCAGGTGCTGCTGGGAGCAGATGGAGCCACCACAGACCCCCAAATGTCTGTCACTCTCTCAAGGTCTCAGCACCACATTTGTAGCTGAGGACACCCCTGGCTCATTTCACCACCCCAGCAGCATTTTCACACTTGTAGCATCTCTGCTTTTCTCTGTGAGTCTTTCAGATAACACAGAGTTGCTACAGGACAGATTTGGTTCCTGGAGGAAGCTCCCAGCTTGGAAGGAAATCTCGGGGAGAGAGCCAAGAGTGCCAGGGATGGCAGTGGATGAAGGGAGATGGAGCTCCTGGCCTGGCTGCACTGCCAGCACTGCCCACAGCCGGGCACTGGGGGCAGCGTCACCCTGAGCCAGCCGTGCCCCCTGCCAGAGCCCCCCAGTGCCGGGCAGCTGCTCCCAGCCCTGTGCTCTGCAGAGGGAACTGGGCCCGGGGCTGCAGAGCTGCCCCACGGCTCTGCTGCAGCTCTGCCTGCCCAGGAGGGGCTTCACGCCTTGGAGCCCCGGCCCTGAGGGCAGAGGCTTGGCTGGGGGGGACAGCAGGGAGGGGGCTTGTTCACAGGGAGGGGCTGCACTGGAGGGGATCCTCTGGAAATCTCCAAACCCACCCTGACACAACATTTCTGGGTTTGTTTTCTCTCATTCCCTGATCTCATCTCTGCTTCCTGGAGATTTTCCCCCTGGAGCTGATTCCCTGTGCCTGATCTCTCCCTGCCAGCACTCACAGACCCCAAATCTCTGTGCACTCTCCTTGGTCCTGCAGAAAGCTGCCTGTGTGCAGGGCACTGGCTGGGGGCAGGTTCTGTTTGCAGCTTGGAGAAAGGACAGCTCAGACTGAGCCTGATGGCTGCAGCCAAGGTGATGCTGGTGCTGTCCATGGGCACAGGAGTGGCTGAAAGCACATGAGGGATCTCCTGTGCACCTGCCGAACACTAAAAGTAACAGCTCAGATAACCCAGGGACTTGACAAAATCTTTAATATTTGCACAAACATTTATTATATTTCCTCCCTCCCCACCATTCTCCAATAGCAGGAAACTCAAAACAAAGTCTCAGGAAATTTCCTCATTTCTATCAAAATCCTTGCATTGGAAATATTCTATGAGTGATCAGAAAACCTCAGCACTTCAGAGCCTCATGAGCATTTCACCTCCCCGACACTCGAGATGCTCTGAGTTGTACTCACAGAATCCGTAGACATTGGGATGCTGCAGCTTCAGGAGATCCCTGCAGGAGCTGCAGCTGCCTTGTCCTGCAGCCAGAGGCTTCCTGTGCCAGGGGCTGGCAGTGATTCTCCCGCAGTCACTTGTCAGCCCCTTGGCAGCCCCGGCTGAGCTGAAGGCCTGGGTGCCTCTGTGCTGTGCCCGGGCTGGCTGCAGGCAGTGCCCCAGCCCTGCTGGGCTGTGCACAGGAGCTGCTCCTGGCCAGAGCTGTCTCTCTGCAGCGCTGCCGCTTGCCAGGAGCTGCCTCTGTGCCAGGAGCCCGGCCCAGCTCAGCAGCACAGACACAGCACAAGCACTTTCATGACCCTCTCGGGCCTTGCTGCTGAGGCCCTCAACATCAGGCCCTCACAGGGACTTGCAGAAACCTCTCAAGAATTCAAGTCAGAATGGAACTGCAAAGTTTCTTGAAGTTTTAATGGGTCCCAGTGAGGGACAGGAGTGAGAAAGTGTCCCCAGGCTGCAGTCAGAGCAGAGAACTGGAGGCAGGGATGCCAGGTGGGGACAAAGAGAAGCCAAGTCTTGGTGCCCTGGGGCCCAGCAGCGTCTGTGCCAGCAAGGGCTGTGAGGAGACACCTTGTGCTGAGGCCCTGGGGCCTCCTGGCACAGCCCCAGCAAGGCTGGGCACTGTCACCCCCTTGTGCTGCCCTCAGCATCCCCCCCACATCCCAGTGGCCTCAGGGATCTGCTGCAAGGAGTCCCTGGGGAGCCTTGCTCAGGAATGGCCCTGGGGGGCTCCTCAATGCTCCCAGGGACTGCAGCTTTTTCCAAGCACTTTGCCTTTGCCTTTTGCCTGGGACTCTCTGAGAGCTTCCTGCAATCCTGGCCTCCAATTATCTGCCCTAATGAGTCCCTGGAGATTCTTTGTCAGTACCAACACTCACTGGGGCTCATTAATGCTTCAGGGTACTGCAGTTTTTTTAAGGTACTTTCCACACTGACTCTCTGAGAAGTTTGTGCAATCCTGGCCTCCAATTATCTCCTTTAACGAGTCCCTTGAGAGCTTTGCATTGACACTCAGTGGGGCTCATTAATGCTCTGAGATACTCAAGGTTTTGAAGGTACTTTGGATTTTCCTTCCCACACTGAGTCTCTGAAAGTTTTTTGTGCAATCACTGGTGCCTGAAGTGGCCCCCCAAAAAACAGAGATTAGACAAGAATAAGGGAATAAAGGTAGGTATTTATTTGAAGGGCCTTCTAAGGTACCCTGGGGAGTCCAGAGGCTGCTGCCAAAATGGACCCCAAGATGGATTGCGGGTCACGACTTCTTCACACTTTTAGAAGTTTGGTTCATTTCCATACAGGGTTAATTCTCCAATTAAAGCTTCAGTTAATGATGTAATTTCCCCAAGCTTGCCCCCCCTTTAGAAGCACTTGGTTTATACTTTTTGGGCCTAGGACAGTCTGAGTGTCCTTGGAGAGCAGGCCTGGAGAGGCTTTGTTATGTCTGCCTAGCATGAGAGAGCAGAAGTTAACAGGCTACAAGAAACTTCAGAGTTCCACACCAGGCAGTGCAGGATTTGAAAAATATGAAAGTTAAAACCTAAGGCATCATTCCCCCTCTTTAGAGGCTTGGCAAGGCCTCTACCTTGTTGAGACTCTATTCTCAATATTCTTAATATCTGCTAATAATATGTGTCTAACAGAAGTATACATCTAGCAATAGAATATATAAAAAAGAATTATAATTACAATTATTATGAACAATTCATTAATCCAGGCCCAGTTTGGTAACCACGAAATCAGGATGTGGAAGATATAATCAGAGCTCAGTGTGTTATCTTTCAGGGCTATCTAATAATGTAAGATCTGAGTTAGTTCTCAAACTGTAAACAAATTTTGCTGATCTTTCCACTTTGATTTAAATGTCGATTGTTAGTTCTGTATCCAAATGAATGCCTTTGGATACACTTTGGATGAGAATCATATGCAGGTTTTGGTTCCAAACCGGAGTCAGGGTTACCAACTCTGTAGATAATAAGCACGGGAAAAGAATCATTTAAACGACATCATCTTCACTTGTATCAGGCTCTGTCTTCTCAGTAGTTTCAGGAGCAGGAGCCTTCTTAACTCTGGAGTAGTGAATCCAGGGTCCTTTGCCAGCCACTTTGACTGCGGTGAGGGTGGTCAGCAAAATCTGGAATGGTCTTCTCCCCTTGGCCTGTAGAGGGTCACTGTCCCAGCACTTAACCCAGAGCCAGTGTCCAGGCTGGAAGGGATGTGCAGGGGTCTCCAGTCCTATGGGTGTGGATAACATGATGGAATTCTGGAGCTTCTGCACAGTGGAACCCAAAGCCATTAGATATCTCTGGACATCAAGTTTCCCCCTCATGTGAATCTCACCTGGAACATGTGGAATTTGTTATGGCTGCCATACAGTATTTCATAGGGACTGATGTTATCCCTGCGCCTCGGTTGTGTGCGGATCCTCAGGAAAGCTACAGGCAAGGCCTGAACCCATGGCATGGATGTCTCTAAAACCTAAGGCATCACCATCACCTCGCAAGGCTCTCCTGGGTTCCATGAGGCCCCTGTGTGACACACTGGAGCTGCAGTTCAGTGAGGTTCCATAACCTCACCAGGGTCTCTGGGGTTCAATGGGGCACGCCCTTCTCGCATTTGAGCCTTGGTTCCATGAGTTCCATGCACTGACAGTGGTGTCTGTGTTCCGTGAGGCCCAGCTGTATCACATCTGTGCCTTGCTTTCACCAGGTTCCAATACCTCACTGTGGTCTCCTGAGCTCCATGAGGCCCCGCAGTGTCACATTAGAGCCTTGGGTCCAAGATATTTCATGGCCTCAAAATGGTCTCCTGGATTCAGTGAGGCCTCACTGTCTCAGACTGGAGCCTTGGTTCCATGAGGTTCCAGAACCTCACTTTGGACTCTTGGGTTCCATGTGGCCCTTGTGTGTCACAAGGGACACTTGGTTCCATGAGATTCCATTGTGTCACAGAGGTCTCCTGGGTTCCATGAGGCCCCACTGTGTCACAAGGGCCCCTTGCTCCCATGAGCCATGGAAACATCCCAGTGGCACCTGGATTCCATTAGGCCCCACTGCATCACAGCTGACACTTGGTTCCATGAGGTTGCTTGTGACACAATGGTCTCCTGGGTTCCATGAGGCTGCACTTTGGAACAATGGACACTGGAACCCAGGAACAGGGGCAATGTCCAAATGGCACCTGGGTTCCATGGGGCCCCGCTGTGTTTGCAATTGAAACTTGCTTCCATGATAGTCCATTGCTTCACAAGAGTGTCCTGGGCTCTATGAGGCCCTGCTGTGTCACACTGGAGACTGGGTTTCAAGAGCCTTGCCAAGATCCCAGTAGCACCTGGGTTCAATGAGGCCCAGCTGTCTCATGACTGACACTTGTTTCCATGAGATTCCACAGAGTCACAATGGTCTCCTGCATTCCATGGGGCCCCGCTGTGAGACATTTGAGCTGCAGTTCCATGAGGTTCCAGAACCTCACTCTGCTCTGTTGGGTTGCAGGAGGCACCATTGAGTCACACTGGGGCCTGGGTTCCATGAGGTTCCGTAAGCTCCCTACACTCTCTTTATCCCATGAGGCTCCGCTGTTTCCCATTGCAGCCTCTGTTCCATTGCCTTTCAATACCTCACTGGGGACTATGGGGCTCCATGAGGACCTGCTGTGGAACAATGGACTTCTGGTTCCATGAGTTTCCTTTGTGTCACAAGGGTCTCCTGGGTTCCACGAGGCCCCGATGTGTCACAGTGGAGCCTTGGTTCCATGAGGTTCCATTGGCTCCCCAGGCTCTTTTGGGTTCTTTGGGCTGTGCTGTGTCCCAGTGGACACTGGGTTCCACCCGCCCTGGCAATGTCCAAGTGGTTCCCCTGGGTGGGGCCGTGATGGGGCAGAGATCCACCTGCAAGCCCTGCACGATCCCACACTGGAGCAGATGGGTTCCCAAAGGAAGCCGTGACCCCGTGGGAAGCCTGTGCTGGAGCAGGCTCCTGGCAGGAGCTGTGGAACCCTGGAGAGAGGAGCCCACCTGGAGCAGGTTCCTGGCAGCATTTATGATCACATGGGGTCCCACACTGGAGCAATTCCTGAAGGACTGACCCCGTGCCTGGGACCCACCCTGGAGGAGGGAAGGATCCGACTCCTCTTCCTGAGGACCCTGACCCCCATTCCTGTCTCCCCGTGCTGCTGGGAGGGAAGAGGGAGAGAACTGGGAAAAAAGTGGGACTCGGGAAGGAGGGAGGGGTTGGGAAATGGTGCTTTAGGATTTATTTTTCTTCTCATTTTCCTGCTCTGATTCTGACTGGGGATAAATCCAATTAGGATCCCCCAGTCGAGTCCCTTTTGCCCAGAATCCATGAGGGATCTCTCCCTGCCTTTTGCCCAACTTAGGAGCCTTTCCTTGTATTTTATCCCCATCCAGGTGTGGAGGGGAGGCAAGGAACAGATAAGGGGGTGTTGCCTTCTGCTATGAAGGCAGGCGACCTGGTTTAAAGAAGCCAGTACGGCAGCCCAGCCTCACCTAGGGCTACTCGGTCCATTGACACGCACAGACACCAGTATGGTGGATGGTCAAATGGCGTTTATTATCTTATCTCATGGGTTTAAATAGTCAAGGGGTCTTCACTACGTCAGAAGGGGGACGGTGGGATAGCTAGGGTTAGTAAGGAGTGGAAAACTACTGGGGTTAGGAGGGGTTGCATACCTAGGGTGATCACTTATCCCAGAGGATGAGGGGGGGAAGGTTCCATGCTGCTGTTTCTTTCCATCACATTGCGAGATCTTCCGTTCGCCTGTCCCTATCTACTACAAGGGGGGCACTGGGAATCCAGCCGGGATCACCACACCCCACACAGCCATGGGAATCAGCAGAGGTGCCCATTCACCAGGGAATAGAATCCAAACAGGAAAGTTTGGGGTCAGGGAGAAAATCAGATCCATTGGGACATGCGCAGTCTCCAGGACACCCAGAGATGGAATAGCCACGAGCCTGAGATTTGGCTCCATGGGATGTCTGGAGTCCCCTGGGATGATCCTGTTCCATGCCTCTCTTGATGATCTGGACAAGGGGATTGAGGGCCCCTCAGTAAATTGAGGGATGAGCCCAAGTTGGGTGGGATGTGGATGTGCTGGAGGGCAGGAAGCTCTGCAGAGGGATCAGGACAGGCTGGAGTCATGGGATCCATGGGACTGATGGTGTGGGATGGGCCCAGGAGGGTGTCAGGGTCAACAGGGCCAAGTGTCAGGGTCACAACAACCCCATGGAACATTCCAGGCTGCGGGAAGAGCAGCTGGGAAGTTGGGAAAGGACCTGGAGGTGCTGGGGACAGTGGCTGGATGCCAGCCCAGCTGTGCCCGGGTGTGTCCATGGGTGTCTCCATGTGCCCAGGTGTGTCCAGCTGGTCAGTGGCACCTGGCTTAGATCAGGAATCGTGTGTCCAGCAGGATCAGGCCAGGGATTGTCTCCCTGTACCTGGCACAGGTGAGGCCCCACCTGGAATCCTGGGGCCAGTGCTGGGCCCCGCCCAAGGACATGGAGGGGCTGGAGCGTGTCCAGAGCTGGGAATGGAGCTGGAGGAGGGGCTGGAGAGCTCCTGAGGGTGCCCGGGGTGGGTCAGGTGGGACATCAGGAGGAATTTTTCCATAGAAATGGGATGTTAAACATTAGGATGGAGCAGGGAATGGGGTTGGGTCCCCAGCCCTGGAGGGGTCCAGGGAACACCTGGACGTGGCACTCCAGGTCTGACAAGATGGGATCAGGCACAGGTTGGACTCGATGGTCTCGCAGGGATTTTCCAGCCTGGCCTGGTTTCAGCTGGGATGGAGTTAATTTCTCCTCAGGAACTGTTCCAGTGCTGCCGTTTGGATTTGGAATGAGAACGCTGTTGGTAACACAGCAATGGTTTGGGCTTTGCTAAGTCAGGTTTCTCCTGACTCAAGGACTTTTTTCCTTGTCTCCTGCTCTGCCACTGGGAGGTTCCCAAAGGAAACTGGGAAGGAGCAGAGCTGGGCCAGGGGACCCAAGTGGCCAAAGAGATTTTCCACAGCACAGAATGTCCCTCCCAGCTCCAAGCTGGGGGGAGTTACCCAGAAGGGCCGATCTGGGCTGGGGAAGGGGGGGCTGCCATCGGTCAGAGGGTGCTGAGCAACTGCATTGGGCATCACTTGGGGCTTTCCCCTTTTTATTATTATCCATATGGGGGTTGTTATTAGCATTATCTTTACATTTTTACTGTACTTTACTTTCTCTTCAATTCTTAAGCTGTTGTTATCTCAACAAAAGTTTCACTTTGATTCTCCTCCCCATCCTGCCAGGGTGGGGGTTGGGGGAAGAGAGGGGGGGTTGAGTGAGCGGCTGCACCGTGTTTGAATCCCCAGCTGGGCTTAAAACCACGACAGCTCCTGGCTGCACCCAAGACTCCTCCAGGCATCTCCTGGAGCCTTTTCACAGCTCCTCAAGGAACCTGAGACCCCAGGGAGCAGCCCCCGATTCCTCCAGGGGAACTGCCTCAGATGATATTTACACTCTTGCAAGGAACTGTGGCCTCCACGATTCAGCTGAGATTCCTCACAGGATTCTCCTGGAATCTCATGACCTCTCATTTTGGCTCCTGAGTTGATAACCACAGGCCCACAATCTTCCAAGGAAGGTTGCCAAATAGGATTTTTCTTCTTTGGAGTTACATGTTTGCTCTGGAATCCACCCGAGTCTCCTCCAGGTATTTCACAGAGTCTTCACACCTCCTCAAGGAAGCTGAGATCCCAGGAAGCAGCCCCAGATTCCTCCAGGGAAGGATCCCAGGATGTTTTTGCTCATTTGGAAGCATTTCTCTATCCAGGGTCCTCTGGAGACTCCTCCTGGCACCTGTCACAGTCTTCTCTCATGTGTAGGCACTTGTGATCCCAGGTAGCAGCCCCAGACTGATCCAAGGCAGGTACCTGAGGTACCTGAGTTGATTTTTCTCTTTTGGTGGAAATTGGATCTTCTGTGATCTACCTGACATTGTTCCAAGGAACCTGCCAGAGCCTTGACCTCCAATTTCAGGATGACAAGAATGTCCAGCAGTCCCAGAGGGCTCCAGGGAAGCTGACCTTGATCCAGTTTTGCTTTATGCAGTGACCCTGCATCTTGCACGCTCTCCCTGAGCCTCCTCGCAGGCATCTCCTGGAGCCTGTGAGACACAGAGCTCTAAGGAGCTGAGATCCCGGGCAGCAGCCCCAGAGGGCTCCAGGGAAGCTGCCCGAGGGGATTTTGTGCCGGCAAAGAGGGAGCTGTGCAGGCCTGGAGGAGGCCAGGGGCAGGCGCGCTGTGCTGCCTCAGGAGCAGCTGAATGTGGCTCCTCTTGTGCCGGGGCTGCGTCTGTGTGCCCCGCTGGGCACGCTGAGGAGCGGCTGAATGTGCCTCTGGCCGCAGGCTCTGTGTGTGGCTGCTGCTGGGCACAGAGGCCGCCTCGGCCTCCTGCTGTGGGGCGGGCGCAGGGCCGGGCAGTGCCCCTGGTGCTGCCGAGCGCCGGGCAGGGCTGGCTGGGGCTGTGGCGCTGGCCGGGCTGCCCGGCTGCAAGGGCCGGCCAGGACAGCAGCTGCCCCACTGCGGCCTTGTCCCCGCCAGGGCCCCCGGGCCAGGCCGCCATGGCTGCGCTGCTGCTGGAGCTGCGGGGGCTGCGGGGCCATGCCGGCCTGGCCCTGTGCCCATGGAGGGACGAGGCCCGGCCCTGGCTGCCCTGAGGCTGCCGCTGCTGCAGCTGCGCCCGCACCAGGAGCAGCAGCAGCAGGAGCAGGAGGAGGAGGAGGCGGCGTGGGATGGAGGCGCTGCCTTGGCCCAGTGCTGGGGAGCCCCGGCGCCGTCCCAGCAGCGGCCTCTCCCTCCTGGCCTGGCCCTCAGCTGGTGCCGCCCTTGGGGCGCTGGGCCTTGGGCTTCCTCTTCTCCATGGGCATCCCCTGCTTCCAGCATGGTTCCAGTTGCCCACAGTCACGCCCAGTCATCTTCAGTGGGGTTCCAGTTGCCCGTGGTATCTCCAAGTTTCGCCCAGCATGACCCAAACTGCTTCCAGCATGCTCCCAGTCACTCCCACTATGATCCCAGTCGCCCTCAGTGTGGTCACAGTTGCCTCCACCAAGGTTGCAGTTGCCCCCAGTTACCCCTAGTAAAGACCCAGGCTCTGCCAGTATGACCTCAGTTGCCCGCAGTGGAGACACAGTCACTCCCACTATGATCCCAGTCGCCCTCAGTGTGGTCACAGTTGCCTCCACCAAGGTTGCAGTTGCCCCCAGTTACCCCTAGTAAAGACCCAGGCTCTGCCAGTATGACCTCAGTTGCCCGCAGTGGAGACACAGTCACTCCCAGTTGCTCCCAGTTGCCCCAGAATGGTTCCAGGTGCCCCCAGGATGATCTCATTCATTCCCAGTACATCCCAGTTTCCTCCAGCACACACCTGTCACTCCCAGTTGCCCTCAGTGTGGCCCCAGTCGCTCCCAGTATTTCCATGTCCCTGCTCCCAGCGCTGCTCCCAGCCCTGATCCGTGGGCATGGGAATGTCCCGCTCCCTTCCCGGGGCAGGCTCACACCTGAGCCAGGGGTGCAGGGCAGGGCCTTGCCCTGAGCCCAAGCCCTGTGGCCCCTGCAGGATCTGCTTCCCATCGGCCTCTTCCTGCTGCGGCCCCAAGCCCAGCTCGGTGCTGAACCAAGGGCGCTGGGCCGGGGTCATCCCCCGGCGGGGGCTGCGCACCCCCTCTGCCCCCTCCCCAAATTCCCTCCCAGGGGCAGCAGGGGCTGGGGCAGGAGCCCTGTGGGCAGGGAAAAGGGGGTGACACCAGCATGGGGGGTCACACACGCTCTGGGGGGGACACACACGGCCCCTGGGGACCCCTCTCATCTTCTCCCGCAGCGTCAAGAGGGTGAACCCCAACATAGAGCCCCCAACCCCCGGCAGCATCTTGGAGGGTGGGGTCTGGTGGCAGCTTTGGGGGTCTGGGGGGTCACAGCTGCCCTAAAACCCCCTCCCAGCCCCACAGCCACTCCCAGACCCCTCAAACCATGCCACAGCTCCCGGCCAGGACTCCCCCAACCACTCCCTGCAATAGAAATGACTCCAACAACCACCCAAATTCTCTCCAAGCCACACAGCCCTGCTAGCACCACAAAACTCCCTCACAGACTGCCCCAAAAGCCCCCTCCAAGCACCACAAATTGCCCTCAGGAATGACAGAAGTCCTTCCCAATCCCCCCAGGAGCCTCTAAACTCTGCAGTGACCAGGACAGGTTGCTGGACAGGAACATCCACAGCCCAGAGCAGCTCAGGGACTTCAGCAGCGATTTGGGCACTTTGGGGGGGACACTCGGGATGGGCAGAGCCAGGCCAGGGACTGGGACAGACAACCGGAATTCCTGCAGAACAGACGGGCTCAGGTGGACATGTTCTGCCACCACAACTGTGATACTGTGGCCCTAATCTGCCTGGCTTCCCGGCCCCACACACACCTGAATCCTCCCAAATATTCCTCTGAAGCCCAAATTCACCCCCAAATTCCAGGAAAATGGTGCAGCTATAGATAACTTTGTTGAATTTCTTTATTTTTACCCCAAGTTTGGTTGTTTCAACAGCATTAACACAAAAATTACTTAGGTTTGAAAAGACCTCCAAGATCATCCAGCGATGCTTGATGCCACCAGAAGAAACAATTGGACAGAATAGATGAAATTCTTCAGGGTGTAAAGTTAAAAAATCAGTTTTTCCCAGTGCATTTCCAATGTTGATCTGAGTCCCGATGGATGTTCCTGCCCCTGCCTTCACCCAAATGCCTACGGGGATCCAGGAGCATGTGGAGAGCACCAGCCTGGGGTCTTCCCAACCTGGATCACAGGGAATGTGGGTCAGCAGGGCTCTTCCCAATGTGGGTCCTCTGATGGGGGATGAAGTTGGAGTAGAGGATGAAGCTCTTCCTGCAGTCGGGGCACTCACAGGGCTGCCCTTACTGGTGCCTCCGTTGGTGTCTGGTCAAGTGAGAGCTGCTGGAGAAGCTCTTCCCACACTGGGGACACTCGTAGGGCCTCTCCCTAGTGTGGATGCACCGGTGGGTGACGAGGTGGGAGTTGTGCCTGAATCCCTTCCTGCAGTCGGGGCAGTGGAAGGGCCTCTCCTCTGTGTGAATCTGCTGGTGCTGGAGGAGATGGGAGCTGGTGTGAAACCTCTTCCCACATTCCCCACACTCGTAGGGCCTCTCCCCAGTGTGGATCCTCTGGTGGATGATCAGGTTGGAGCCGTACCTGAAGCTCTTCCCCCATTCCCCACACTTGTGGGGCTTCTCCCCATTGTGAAGCTGCTCATGACCCACCAGGTCCGAGCTCTGGCTGGATCTCCGGCCGCCTTCCCGGCACAGGGTGGGTCTTTCCTCCTCAGAGCACCCTGGGCTGGGTTTGCAGCCCCTCCTCCTGCGGGATCTCCAGGGC
Organism: Monarcha castaneiventris obscurior; assembly: GCA_026261815.1. Taxonomy (NCBI): domain Eukaryota; kingdom Metazoa; phylum Chordata; class Aves; order Passeriformes; family Monarchidae; genus Monarcha; species Monarcha castaneiventris. The sequence continues at coordinate 111,681 of JAMPIT010000416.1, forward strand.
TTTTCCTCCCCGTTGGATTCCTGCGCCGTGGAGCCGCTCAAAATGACCTCTTCCACCAGGTTCTGCTGAGGGAATTTGTCCTCCCTGGGCTCCGTCCTCAGCTCCTTGTCTGGGGCAGGAAGGACAAGGAGAGGATGGGATTTGCCTCCGTGCCACAGGGAAGGGGAAGGAGATCCCCCCAGTCCGTCCCCGGCAGGACGGCGTCGGCAGCGGGGTTGTCCTGCAGCTGGGGGCGATGCTGGGCTGGGAGATGGAGCAGGAGAGAGGGGGAAAGGGGCACTGACTTCCTCCTCACCTGCCTGGGGCTCCTGGGGCATCTTCCTCTTCCTCACAGCCTCCTCCTCCATCCACCCAAGGGTTGGCAACAGGAAATCCTGGTTTGGGGAGAAAAGCAAGGTTGTGAGTGTGTTGGGTTGGGGATTCCTCCTGCCCAAATCCTTCTCTAGAAGTCACAGGGCATTTGGTGTCCATAAAAGCCTCCTGGACACCAAGATCAAGCCCAAAAAAAACTCAAACACCAAGACATAACCCCAAAATTCCCAAAATATCAAGATTCAGCCCAAAAGATTCCTAGATTAAGCCAAACAAACTCCCAAGAGTTCCCCTTCTCTCTTTACTCCACTTTGTGCTTTTGGCCATCCCCCCTCTCTGGGCTCCTGGGGATCCCGTGTGCATTGGGGTTCCCCCCTATCTGGGTTTCCCGCTTTCTCCGGGCTGCCGGCGCTCCTGGGAATCCCAGGGGTTCCTGCTTTATGCGCTCCCCACTTCGGTGTCCAACAGGTCCCTGGTTCCCCGCCCGCCGTTCTCCCCCCTCTCTCCAGGCTGCCGGGGGTCCCCCAGCTCTGGTGTCGCCCCTCTCTGCTCTCCACACTCTGGGGCTTCTGGGCTCCCCCATCCCTGGCTCTCCTGGGGATTCCTAAAACTGGTGTCCCCCCCCATGCCGGTACCTGGAAACTGCCACGTGGCTCTGGAGCCTGAGCCACCGGGACCTCCCCAAACCCCCCTCAGGGATGCCCCAGTGACCCCCAAGGGGCATTTACGGCTCAGCTTTGGAATCCTGCAAGATCCAAACACCTCCCTCAAAAAAAACCCTCCCAGGGACCGCCCAGGATGTTTGGGGTGAGCTTCCCCTCCCCTGGCCCCTGTGGGATGTGGTGGGGTCGATGCACCCGGGGCCAGAGGGCTGCAGATACAGAGAGTGCTGGAACCTTGTGGTGCCTCCTCTCCCTGCTCTTCCTCCTCCTCCTCCTGCATAATCCCCCCTCCTCCTCCTCCTGCTTCCTCTCTTCCTCGTGCTCCTTCTTCATCCCTCCTCCTCCAGCCCTTCTCCTCCTCCCCCCAGGACCAGCAACACCCTTGGTCCCCTGTTCCCCTCAGACCCCTGGCATCCTACGGGAGGAATGGGAATGGAGCCAGGACAAGTCAGGATGGACATTGGGTGGGGCTCTTGGCTGTGCCCACCCACTGGGGGGGAACCCAGATAGGGGAAAAGAGGGAAAACTGGTGGGTAGAGATCAAAAACTTGGAGGTTGTGGTCACCCTGGGTGGGGACTTCCACCCCTCTGGTCTCATCTCAAGAGCCTGGAGATTTTAGAGTGGGGAATGCAGAGATTAATGGGAGATCCCAAGGGATTTTAAGGGCAGGATGAGGGCTGATGTGAGCCCCTTGTTGTGGGTGGGTCAGGCTGGAGACCCCACAGTGTTCCCAGGGCCCTGGGATGCAGAGTTGTCACCACCTTCTGCTTCAGGTGCTGGTTCTGGGGGAACCTCGGCTCCTTGGGGCTCTTCCTGCAGCCGAGAACTTGCAGGGACCCTGCTCCAGGTGGCTCCTACGGGTGTTCCAGGGGCTGGGGGCTCACGGTGAAGCCCTTCCCATAGTCTGGGCATCCATAGGGGCTCCCCAGTGTGGATCCCCTGGTGCCTGGTGAGGTTGGGGCTCCCACCAAAGCTTTTCCTGCACTCCTGGCCCAGGTAGGGTCTCTCTCCTCTGAGATGGGACCTCTGGGCAAAGCTTGGGCAGACACAGGACTCCTCCCCCACGCGGATCCTGTGGTGGGAGATCAGCTCCGTGCTCCGGCCAAAGCTCTTCCCACAGGAGATCAGTCCCTTGCCATGATGGAAACTCTGGGGTTCCCCACAGCCCTCCCACTTCATCTGGAGGTCCCACCCCCCCTTTTTGGCCCTCCTCCACCCTTTTCCCATCATCCCCCAATCCTCATCCACCAACCCACCCCACTAAGCTGAAGGATCCCACTCCCTTTTCCCTCCCTCTGCCCCCCATCCCCCTCCTTTCTCATCTTGCCCCAAAGCCTCAGTGCCCCAAGCGCTTGGTTTGGGGCTCTCAGTCCCCTCTCCCACTCCGTCTGGGGAGTCCGACCCCCTTTTCACTGCTCTCCCCCTCTTTCCGACGGCCCCCCCCTTTTCCAGCCCTGCCCTCAGCCCAGAGCTCCTGGCCCGCGGCCGGGGGGGCTCCCAGCAGCACCAGTGCCACCAGTATGGCCCCAGCTGCCCCCACACGCCCCATGCCCAGCGCCGGGCGGTGCCGACAGCCCCAAAGCAGCCGCGCTGTGCCCTGGGGGGGTCCCCAAAGCGGCCCCGGCCCGCAAGGCCCTGGCAGCCCCAGGCCGGAGCAGTGCGGAGCGCGGGCGGGCGGCATCAGCCGTGCCCGGGCAGGGCCGGGCCCCGCGGGGCTCCCGCCCGCACTCGGCCCCGCCGGGACAGCGCGGCCATGGGGGCCCGGCCTGGCCGCCCCCACCTCCCCCTCCCCAAATTCCGCTCCCAAATGGGGGGCGCAGCTGGGGCCCAGAGCTGCCGGAGCCACGCGTCCCCCCGCTGCCAGCACCACCCCCCTCAGCATTAGGGCTGCCCCAAAACTCCCTCACAGCTGCCCGATACCCCGCAAGCCCCGAAGGACTGGGGTCCCCCCGGCCTCAGCATCCCCAGCCTGCGGCTGCCTCATCCCAGGCCCCAGCCCACCCATCCCCTTCCCCCACACTTCATCCCACACCCCAATCCACATCCCACCCTTCCCGGGCCCCATCCCGCCCCATCCCATTGCTCCCGGCAGCCGCCACCGGGACCCCCCAAAACCCCGCGTGCCGGGGACTCCCCAATATCCCCCAAGGGGCATTTGCGACTCACATTTGGAGTCCTGCAAGATCCAAACATCCGCCTCCCCCCGCCCCCCTAAAAAAAAACCTCCCGGGAACCAACAAATATATTTGGGGCTTGGTGCTGGAGCCCTCCAAGGTCCAAAAATCCCCCCCTCCCAAAAAACAACCCCAGGGACCACCCAGGATATTTGGGGCGAGCTCCCCTCCCTGGTCACCTGCGGGATGGGGGGAGCGATGCTCCCGGGGCCGAGAGCTGCGGACACAGAGAGCGATGGACGCACATGGAGGCTCCTCTTCCTGCTTCCCTTTCTCCTCCTCCTCTTCCTCCCGCTTCTCCTCCTTTATCCCTCCTCTTCCTCCTGCTGCTGCTCCTCCATCCCTCCTCCCCCCTCGCTCTTCCTTCTCCTCTGTCCCTCCTCCTCCTCTCCTGCCCGCTCCTCTCCTGCCCCTCCTCCTCCTCCTGTTATTTGTGGCTCCCATCCCGGCTCTGTCTGACATCAGCCCTGGGGCCGGCCCGTGCTCAGCAGCAGCAGCAGCAGCAGCAGCAGCATCCTGTGCTCTGTCAGCGCTCCCTGCTCCTTAGGGAAGGCTTTGGGATTTCTCCCGGGCACAGACACTGAAGCTCGCCGCAAGCTGCCCCGCTCCCGTTGCTGTCCCCTCGGCGCTGGGCAGCTGCTGGCCCAGGGCGAGCAGAGACACAAAGGAAGCCAAGTGCAGCCCGGCTGCCCGGGCTGATGCAGACGAGCCCCAGGGCCGAGGTCCTGCAGAGCCCCACGGAGCCCTCGGCTCCTCCCTGGGAACGGGTTGTGCTGCGGCTGCCACAGCGGCCACAGCGAGCCCTGGAGCTGCCCCGGCGCCGCTGCAGCAGGACCCAGCTTCCACCTCCTGTGCCAGGCCCTGCCCAGGGGCCAGCGGATCCATGGGCTCCGTGCCCAGGGGGCAGACAAGAACAATGCATCGGATGCAGCCCCCGAGGACCTCGAGCAAATTGTGCAGCAACATCCAGAGCTCGACGGGACGTTTGCAAAGCTGCAGCCGGCAGAGTTCTGTGGCGCAGGAGAGCCGCCACGGGAAGAGGAGAAGAAAGAAATGAATTCAGGAGCTAAATTTTTAGCAATATAATATTGAACATTTATTAGTAGAACCAAGGTATATCACAGCGCTGGGGCCTTGGCAATATTGCCAGAGGCGCGCTCCATTCATTTTCCTGTGGACTTAAGTACTCTCTTCAACTGTTCCATATTCATTAAGGCCAGAAAGTAATTTACACTTCACTCAGCTTTCCCCCTTCTCCCGTCCCTGCCCCTTCCACCAGCACGGCGCCGCTCCAGCCCTCTGGATAACTGCGGAATTGAAGACAGACACCGCCCTCCGGTGCCTCCCCAGGCTCCAGCCTAATTTGGAGCTGACAGCTTCCTTGGGAGGTGTGAGTTTTGATGAGATAACAGACTTCCTGGCATGCATGCGGTTTATCTCCTTTGTTTCTCTAAGATGTCTTGGTTCCTGGCTCTGTAGTTTCTCAACTCAAAAGACATTTATTACCATGTGTTTATTAATACATTTCTTAACTAAGACAACTATTTCGAAATTACAATTCACCTTCATCTCGTTTCTACTACATTTTACCATAGCACTATTTCTACATAGTACATCATCACTTATAAATGTTCAAATCCTATATGCGAAAGACAACATTTATCACTCACTCATTTATCACAGAGACCTCCGAGGAGCTGCAGGAGAAACACCCTGAGCTTCAGAGGCCGTCCCAGCCTGAATCTCTGCTGGGGAAAGTTCTTCCTCTCCGGGAAGAGATCCCGGGATGAGGCAAAAGCCAAGTTCACGGCTGGTGACAAGATTCCCGTGCAGGGAGGGCAGAGGAGGGACTGCGGGCGGAGCCTGGGAGCCCGGGAAGGAGGGAGGGCTGGGGAAGGTGTTTTTAGGATTTGTTTTAGTTCTCCTTCTCCTAGTGTGATTGGTTTGGAAATAAATTGCATTAATTTCCCCAGCTTGGGTGTCCTGTGCCCCTGCCAGTGAGCAGTGAGTGCCCTCTCCCAGCCCCGATCCCAGCCCACGAGCCTTTCCTTCTGTGTTCTGTGTGCTGCTGCAGGGACACAAGAAGCAGAGAGGCCAAGCTGGAGCTGGGCTGCCCCAAGGACAGGAGGAAAAAAACCAGGGAAAAACCAAGTGAGCCACGGAGGTGAAAGCTCCGTCCATGCACCGATTAATTATCACAGGTACCACAGCCAGCACCACGCCCAGCCCGAGCACCCGAGCTGCCTTTGCCCCACACAGAGGGCACACGCTCAGTGTAACTCCATTTCCTCTGACACAGATCCTTCAAGGCTGGATTTGCTCTCCGCAGCAGTGACTGCAGATGGAATACTTTAGGTCCATTAGATGTAGCTGCTTTTAGCCCAGTTGCTGCGACAAAAGCTCTTCTAACAGGGGATTTTAAAATATGGCTTATTTTCACCTAATAGAGTATCACTAATTTTTGCATTTCAAGGATCCTCATTTCCAGCAGCCCTTTCCAGCAGCCCTGCAATCAATCTGCAATGCTGCTGTGGAAATAATTGCACGGCAAAAGAAATCACGCCCTGCTGCCACATAAGGGGAGAAAAAGTCTTTCTGTGGCAGCAAAACTTCAGAGCCTTGACTCCTCTTTCAGTTTTCCTTTGACTGAGCCAACACCCAGGCAGCAGGAGGAGAGAGGGTTAAGGAAATGCTGCTGAGGGGGAGAGGGGAAAGGGGCTGTGATGCACTTGCTGAGTCACACTTCATCCTACCTATTTACTGTGGGTTGAGGGTTGTTTGTAACTAAATGGACAACTTGGAGCTTGTGAAAGGAAACTTCAGCCCGTGCTTCACCGTGGCCATTTGGGTTTTGCTCGCAGGGCATGAGGCTGGAAACAGAAAGCAAGGAGGGCAGTGAAAGGGAATGTAACTGCCTTTGTAAATACCATCAGCTGCAATCCAGCCTCCTTTGGGGCCTGCAGACTTTTTTGTGAATTGAGCAGCAGTGGAACAGATAAATTACATTGTTCAGAGCAGCTGTGGCTGCCCCAGCCCTGGGAAGTGCCCAAGGCCAGGTTGGATGGGGCTTGGAGCAACCTGGGATAGTGGAAGGTGTCCCTGCCCATGGCAGGGGATGGCATGGGATGGGCTTTAAGGTCCTTTCCAACCCAAACCATTCACAGAATCATAGACTCGTACAGAAAAGCCAGGGAACAATATCACTAACAGGTGAGCAGAGGGATTTTATTCACCACGAGCAGTCATTTTAACCATTGTGTTCCTGCAGGGTGTAACAGGGTGTGTTCACAGCCCTGCACTGTGCATTGCTTTAGAAACAGGAACTCACCTTCCTTTCTGCCTTCTCACTTTCCTTCATTTTAGCCAAGGCCTTTTTGAGCTCTTCAGATGGGAATGAATTTGCATCGACATCGACCTTGCCCAGCCTTGCAGAAGAAACAAAACAAACCAGAACACGTTGTGAGTGAACAACTGCCTCTATTCTACTTTCACTGTGACATTCGAGCAATGGCTAAGGGCAGGAGAAAAGGAATGGAAAAACCCACCATGCTCAAGAACAGATTGGTCTGAGTGCTGTATTCTGTGTGGGGTTTGCAGACAGCTCACCCTGACAATCAAGGGCTCTGCAATCAGCCTGCTGACCCCAAATCTCCAGTCCTACCACAATAAAAACAGCTGATTAATTGATACCTTGGAATTTCCTGTTGCAATACAGAAAGCACCCCTGTGCCACTGAATCCTTGCTAAGGGCTTACAAGCATTAACCCGGAGATTTCAGCTGAAGGTCTGGTGAGCACCGTACACAGAGTCAGGGCAAGGGTAAATCCACACAGAAATTACACAGAAATTCTAAAAAACACGTCCTGTTGATCTTTATACCCTTCTTGTTGGTTCAAGAAGTGTTTATCTGGGCCACTACCACCCTTGCACAGAACAAAAGGAAAATGCAGCTGCTGAGGCACTGTGAAGCTAAAGAGCATCTCCATGCCCTGAGCAGGAGTCACTGAGCAGGCTTTGGGGGCATCGCTGCAGGGGCCACTCATGGCCAACCCCTCTCTGCTGGTGACAGCTTTGCTCTTGGGGGCACCGCTCTGCCCCAGCCCAGGAGCACGAGCAGGGCCCAGTGCTGGGACTGGCATCAGTGGGACCCCTGTGCACAGGGACCCCCAGTCCAGGCGGCTGTGCCAGCAACCCAGGAACACCAACATCGGCAGCAGTTTGCTCAGCTGCCCTTTCCAGAAACTGAACCATCGCCTTCCCAAGAAAATTCAACCTCTACCTCTACCAAAGATCATTTTCTACACATCGGTGATCAGAAATGCTCCTCTGGACTTCCTCCAGCAGAAACATCCCCACAGCCCTGGAAGAGACACCAGGGGCATCATTAAACCCTCCACAAGCACTGCACAGGCACCCAGGATCATCAGCTTTCCTTCTTTGTGATTCAGGCTCCCTGCACTGCTGCTGTTCATGTTCTCCTCCTCTCTCCTTAACTTTGGGAACTGCAGAGCTCCCAGGCAATCCCAAGGCCAGTGCCTTCCATGGGTTGTTGGACACCCCCGTGGCTGATGCCCCTGTTGTTCCAGGGAAGCTGCTGAGTGCCAGAGGGGGCCATGAAGTTGCGGGGGGCACTGGAGCACCTCCCTTGTGGGGAAAGGCTGAGAAAGTTGGGGCTGCTGAGGCTGGAGAAGAGAAGGTTGTGTGGAGACCTCAGAGCACCTTCCCAGTGTGTGAAGGGGCTACAGGGAAGTGGGAGAGCGACTCTTCCTCAGGAACTGTAGTGACAGGACAAGGAGTAATGGGATCAAAACGAAAGAGAGTTGGAATAGATTTGATGATGGGAAGAAGTTTTTTGCTGTGAGGGTGGTGGTCCCTGGCACAGGCTGTGCACAGAGGCTGTGGATGCCCCATCCCTGGGAACATCCAAGGCCAGGACAGGGTCTGGAGCAACCTGGTCAGCTGGGAGGTTCTTCAGGTTGGAACCAGATGATCTTTAAGGTCCCTTCCAAGCCAAACCATGTAAGGATTTGATCATTCCACGATCCCCATCTCCCGCTGTAGAGTGGCCCTGAAACTTCTGTGACATCCCAGATTGTTGCAGATGGAACATCCAGGACCTGGATACGAGCACAGTGGACAATGCACGTGCTGCCAGCGGTCAGCTCTCACTCGCTCTTCGCTGCAGCTGCCAGTGCTGAGCTGCTCTCGCTGCCTGGACTTCTGCTGCCTGCACTGAAGCAGCAATCGCCGCAGGATGTCCACTCCTGTCCCAGTGAAGGCACAGAGCCATTCCAGGGAGCTGGGCACCCCCTGACCGCCCGGGCGGGCTGCAGCCCTGTGGGGATGGGGTGGGACAGGGACCCCACGGTGAGGTTGTGCTCCCTGATGCAGCCTGCCAGACACCGCAGAGGACATGGAAGTGGACGTGGTGGTGGTTATGGAGGAAATGATGGAGCTGGATGGGGAAGAGATGGTTGAGGACATGGAGGTTGATGTGGAGGATGAGATCGAGGACATGGACATTGATGTGGAGGATGAGATTGAGGACATGGAGGTTGATGAGGAGGATGAGATTGAGGACATGGAGGTTGATGTGGAGGATGAGATCGAGGACATGGAGGTTGATGTGGAGGATGACATCCAGGACATGGACATTGGTGTGGAGGACAGCGCCAAGGCTGCGGGTGTCATTGAGAACGATGAGGAGGAGCCCATGATCCTGGGATGAGGATGGAGCCTCCAGCAGCAGGACAGGCAGATGTTCGCCGTGCCCTGCCCACAGGCAGAGTGGGTCCCCTGCTGCCAGGCTGGGGCTGGGCTGGGGCTGGCCCCGCTCAGGGACACGGTGCCCAGGGGGCACAAGCAGCACCCCCAGCCCGCCCTGCGCTCGCTTTGGGCCACGCCAGCCCTATCCCAGCGCTTGGGGCCCAGCTCCCAGCCCCAGCAGGGCTCAGTGCTGGCAGCAGACTCCTGCTCTGCCAGCGTGTGCCAGCCTGGGGGCACAGGGAACAGCCCTCAGTGACCATGCTGCTTCCTTTTCACCAGGACTGACCGAGATGATGGCCACATCCCTCTGTAAATATGTTCTATTTGTTAGTTTGTTCTATGTTGTTCTATTTTCTGTAAATATGTTTGGAAGATTGTTAAGTCTTTAGGCTCCCATGTAAATACGTTCCATAGATTATTGTTGTTATAAGGATGCTTATAATGAAAGATGTAATTTCTGTAAATTCTGTAAAATGTAATTCTGTGAAATTCTGCAACGTATTTCTGTAAATCATAGGTTTTTTTGATGTTTGGTAATTAAACACTGTTTATTTTTAAAATTCCACTTCTCTTTGCAATTCTTTTGGGCACTGGCAGCCTTTGAGAATTGTTGTGGCTTCTACTTGCTCCAGGTTCCCAGGGCTGGAGGTCCCTGGGGGTGCTGGCACGGCCACCCTGGGGCTGGGGGTCCCTGTGCACAGGGGGTGCCACTGACACCGCTCCCGGCGCTGGGCACTGCTCGTGTCCCCAAGAGCAAAGCTGTCAGCAGCAGAGAGGGGGCTCTGACAGGAGCAGCCCCTGCAGCGATGCCACCAAAGCAGGCAGGAAACCTTCTGCCCCCCTTGCTGCTGGAGCCACAGGGACTCCTGGGCCGAGAGCCGGCACCAGGCCACAGGGAGGCAAAATCCCCGCTCGTGCTCTGAAGGCCATGACAGCCTTGGGAATTGCGGGACCTGGAGCTGGGGTGCTGCAGGGGCTGATGTTTAAGGCTTGGAGCCTCCAAAGGCTCCGGGCTTTGCTTCCCCCCCTGCACTGCGTTGCCCTGTGCCCGGATTGTCCAAGAGACAAAAGCCAAGCGAGGGGATCCTCGCCCTGCCCGGATTCCTGCTGCTGGCAGCGGCCACTGGCCCCTGTGCCCCACTCGGGGGACGCCTGGAGGGGCAGCGCAGGCTGTGCTGGGCAGGGGCTGCTGGTGCCAGGGGCTGTGGGCCCAACTGGGCCCCGAGCTCAGCCCCTGCCCGGGCAGCTGCCCCCCAAAGCTCCGCGCTCCCCTGCTCTGGCGTGGGGTCCCTGCCATGGGCTCAGTCCCTGCCCTGCCCAGGGGGGTCCCTGCCACGGGCTCAGTCCCTGCCCTGCCCAGGGGGGTCCCTGCCATGGGCTCAGTCCCTGCCCTGCCCAGGGGGGTCCCTGCCATGGGCTCGGTCCCTGCCCTGCCCAGGGGGGTCCCTGCCATGGGCTCGGTCCCTGCCCTGCCCAGGGGGGTCCCTGCCATGGGCTCAGTCCCTGCCCTGCCCAGGGGGGTCCCTGCCATGGGCTCAGTCCCTGCCCTGGCCAGGGGGGTCCCTCCCCACCCGTGCGGTCACTCCCCGGCCCGGCCCTGAGGCTCGGGGCAGTCGCGGTGATGCCTTCTCCAGCCACCTAGAAACAGAGACCAGACAAGAGTAAGGGAATAAAGGTCGGTATTTATTTGAAGGGCCTTCAAGGTACACCCTGGGGGAGCCAGAGGCTGCTTCCCAAAAAGTGGACACCAAGATGGACCACGAGTCACGATTTCTTCACACTGTGATAGTTTTGGTCCATTTGCATATCAGGGTTAATTCTCCAATTAAATCCAGAGTTTAATGATGTAATTCCCCTCAGCTTGCTCCCCCATTAGAGTCTTTGGTTTACACATTTTGGGCCTAGAACAGCCTGGCTGTCCTTGAAGGCAAAGCCTAGAGAGGCTTTGTTATGTCTGCCCAGCACGAGAGAGCAGAAATTACAGGCTACAAGGAACTTCAGAGTTACACTCTAAGCAGTACAGAACTTGAAAAATATAAAAGTTAGAACCTAAGGCATCAAATCCAAGGCTGAAATGTGAAACAGCAGCTCCTCATTAAATGCAGGAGACTATTGTGAGCTTATGGAACCCAATGGAACCAAGGCTCCAATGGGACACAGAGGAGCCTCAGGGAACCAAGAGACCATAGTGAGGTTTTGGAACTTCATGGAACCAAGGATGCAATGTGTCACAGAAGGGCCTCATGGAACCCAGGAGATGCCGTGAGGTTATGGAAACTCATGGAATCGAGTCTGCAGTGTGACACAGTGGGGCCTCATGGAAGACAGGAGAGGACATTGATGCTATGGAATCTCATGGAACCAAAATACTAAAGTGGCACATCAGGAAATTATGGAACCAAAACCATAGTGAAGGTAAGGAATTCATGGAACCAGGGCTCTAATGTTACTCAGAGAAGCCTCATGGAACCAAAGATACCATAGTGAGGCTATGGAACCTCATGGAACCAAGGCTCAAGTGTGACACAGCGGGGCCTCATGGAGCTCAGGAGACCATGGTGAGGCATTGGAACCTGGTGAAAGCAAGGCTCTGATGTGATACAGCTGGGCCTCACGGAACACAGACACCACTGTCAGTGGATGGAACTCATGGAACCAAGGCTCAGATGCGAGAAGGGTGCGCCCCATTGAACCCCAGAGACCCTGGTGAGGTTATGGAACCCCACTGAACTGCAGCTCCAGTGTGTCACACAGGGGCCTCATGGAACCCAGGAGAGCCTTGCGAGGTGATGGTGATGCCTTAGGTTTTAGAGACATCCATGCCATGGGTTCAGGCCTTGCCTGGAGCTTTCCTGAGGATCCGCACACAACCGAGGCGCAGGGATAACATCAGTCCCTATGAAATACTGTATGGCAGCCATAGCAAATTCCACATGTTCCAGGGGAGATTCACATGAGGGGGAAACTTGATGTCCAGAGATATCTAATGGCTTTGGGTTCCACTGTGCAGAAGCTCCAGAATTCCATCGTGTTATCCACACCCATAGGACTGGACACCCCTGCACATCCCTTCCAGCCTGGACACTGGCTCTGTGTTAAGTGCTGGGACAGTGACCCTCTACAGGCCAAGGGGAGAGGACCATTCCAGATTTTGCTGACCACCCTCACCGCAGTCAAAGTGGCTGGCAAAGGACCCTGGATTCACTACTCCAGAGTTAAGAAGGCTTCTGCTCCTGAAACTACTGAGAAAACATACAAATGAAAATGCTGTCGTTTAAATGATTCTTTTCCTGTGCTTATTATCTACACAGTTGGTAACCCCAACTCAGGTTTGGAACCAAAATTTGCATATGATTCTCATCCAAAATGTATCCAAAGATATTCATTTGGATAAAGAACTAACAATTGACATGGAAATCAAAGTGGAAAGATCAGCAAAATTTGTTAACAATTTGAGAACTCACTCAGATCTTACATTATTAGATAGCACTCAAAGATAACACACTGAGCTCTGATTATATCTTCCACGTTCTGATTTCGTGGTTACCAAAGTGGCCCTGGATTAAAGAATTGTTCATAATAATTGTAATTATAATTATTGTTTTTCTATACTACTGTTAGATGCATCCTGCTGTTAGACACATATTATCAGTAGATACTTAGAATATTTAGAATAGAGTCTCAACAAGGTAGAGGCCTTGCCAAGCCTCTAAAGAGGGGGAATGATGCCTTAGGTTTTAACTTCCTTATTTTTCAAATCCTGTACTGCCTGGTGTGTAACTCTGAAGTTTCTTGTAGCCTGTTAACTTCTGCTCTCTCATGCTAGGCAGACATAACAAAGCCTCTCCAGGCCTGCTCTCCAAGGACACTCAGACTGTCCTAGGCCCAAAAAGTATAAACCAAGTGCTTCTAAAGGGGGGGCAAGCTTGGGAAAATTACATCATTAACTGAAGCTTTAATTGAAGAATTAACCCTGATATGCAAATGAACCAAACTTCTAAAAGTGTGAAGAACTTGTGACCCACAATCCATCTTGGGGTCCATTTTGGCAGTAGCCTCTGGACTCCCCAGGGTACCTTAGAAGGCCCTTCAAATAAATACCTACCTTTATTCCCTTGTTCCTGTCCAAATCTCTGTTTTTTAGGGGGCCACTTCAGGCATCAATGATTGCACAAAAACCTCTCAGAGACTCAGTGTGGGAAGGAAAATCCAAAGTACCTTCGAAACCTTGAGTATCTCAGAGCATTAATGAGCCCCACTGAGTGTCAATGCAAAGCTCTCAAGGGACTTGTTAAAGTCGATAATTGGAGGCCATGATTGCACAAACTTCTCAGAGAGTCAGTGTGGAAAGTACCTTAAAAAAACTTTAGCACCCTGAAGCATTAATGAGCCCCAGTGAGTGTTGTTCCTGACAAAGAATCTCCAGGGACTCATTAGGGCAGATAATTGGAGGCCAGGATTGCAGGAAGCTCTCAGAGTCCCAGGCAAAAGCCAAAGCCAAAGTGCTTGGAAAAAGCTGCAGTCCCTGGGAGCATTGAGGAGCCCCCCAGGGCCATTCCTGAGCAAGGCTCCCCAGGGACTCCTTGCAGCAGATCCCGGAGGCCACTGGGATGTGGGGGGGATGCTGAGGGCAGCACAAGGGGGTGACAGTGCCCAGCCTTGCTGGGGCTGTGCCAGGAGGCCCCAGGGCCTCAGCACAAGGTGTCTCCTCACAGCCCTTGCTGGCACAGACGCTGCTGGGTCCCAGGGCACCAAGACTTGGCTTCTCTTTGTCCCCACCTGGCATCCCTGCCTCCAGTTCTCTGCTCTGACTGCAGCCTGGGGACACTTTCTCACTCCTGTCCCTCACTGGGACCCATTAAAACTTCAAGAAACTTTGCAGTTCCATTCTGACTTCAATTCTTGAGAGGTTTCTGCAAGTCCCTGTGAGGGCCTGATGTTGAGGGCCTCAGCAGCAAGGCCCGAGAGGGTCATGAAAGTGCTTGTGCTGTGTCTGTGCTGCTGAGCTGGGCCGGGCTCCTGGCACAGAGGCAGCTCCTGGCAAGCGGCAGCGCTGCAGAGAGACAGCTCTGGCCAGGAACAGCTCCTGTGCACAGCCCAGCAGGGCTGGGGCACTGCCTGCAGCCAGCCCGGGCACAGCACAGAGGCACCCAGGCCTTCAGCTCAGCCTGGGCTGGGAGCACAGAGCACAGCTCACTCCGGGCTCAGCACAGGAGAAATCCTCCCAGCGTTGCAAACAGGCCTGGTCTGGCTGTGGGAAGAGAAGCTGCAGCTCCTGCAGGCATCTCCTGAAGCTGGCCCATGGCACAGCTCTCAGGAGCTTTCCGGAGGACTCTCAGGGCTGCTGCAGTGTGGGGGATGTGGCCCTAGGGCAGGGCTGGGTTTCCCTGCTGCAGCAGCCCAGGCCCAGCACACGGCAGCTCCCTGTTGCCAGGCTCTGCTGCAGGGCTGAGCAGCCGGGGCTGCAGCCAGGGGTGCCCAGGGCTGTCCTGCAGAGCAGGGTCCTGCAGCCCAGGGCGCTGTGCTGGCCCAGGGACTCTGCTGCCTGCCAGGGACAGCTCTCAGCCGGCCCGGGGAGCTGCTGCCAGCGCTGGGGGAGAAGCTGTGGGGGGAAGGAGCCACCCTGAGCAGGGCAGCTGCTGCTGCTAAGAGCTGCTGCCTGGGGCAGGGCTGCTCCCAGCTCCACACCAGCCTGGCCACAGCTCCGGAGGACACTTCCCAAAGAAGGTGAGCCAGGGATTGCTGTAAAGATCAGGAGCTCTCCTGAAACTGTTTCAATTTCCTGCTTGGATCAGGTTGGGAAGGTTGGGGGATGAGGGAAGCAGAACAGGAATTGTAATCCCAGAATCCCAGAACATTCTGAGTCTCTGCCCTGCCCTCTCAGGAACACCACCACAACATCTTCTCTTGTTTCTGCACTCCTCTGATATTGTCACTGTTACCTGGTGCTCTCAGGGAGGCTCTGGGCTCTGCAGCAGCTGAGTCAGGCTCTGCCCTTGGGATTCCTGCCAGGCAGGGCTGTCCATGGGAATGGGGTGTCCAAGCTTCTCTGTGCCCTGTGGGGCTGTGGGCCAAGCAGTGCATGGGAAAGGGGAATGAGCTGAGCCTCCCTCCCTGAGATCCCATCATGGGCACAGCCGGGGCTCTCCTCGCTGTGTCCTCCCAAGCTCTGAGCTGCCCTCCTGGGTGCAAATCTGTGCCAGAGCCTCTCGGAGTGCCCTGAGTGTCCCCCGGGGAAGTGCAGAGATGCCACAGCTGAGGAAATGCTGCTGGGTTTGCCAAGGGCACTGTGAGTGTCCCTGGCAGAAGGGGGGTGCTGAGACCTTGCCCAGAGACCTTTCTGAGGGTGAGACATTCAGGGATCCCTCTGCTCTGGGCAGGCTCTGGTTTATCCCAGGGTGACCCAGGACTGGGATTGTGCTCTGATTGCAGCCAAAGGGGCAAGCCCAGGGCAGTTGGGAACGAGCCCATGCAGCCCCTCACCTTGCCCTGAGCCACAGGGAATCCTTTGCCTCTCACCCCTCTCAGTGGCAAACTGGGAGTGCAGCAGAAATGCTGGGGATTTCTGACCTCAGAGAGCCAGGAATGATGTGTGGGTAGGAAAACATTTCCTAAAACCAGCTCCTGCCATCTATTTCCTTTGGAAGTGTCAGGGCAGATGTTGCCACGCCTGTCTGCATGAGGAGTGATTCCACTGACAAATCCTGACTATCCAGCCTTGTCCCTCTGCCACACAGCCACAAACCCAGGGCAGCAGGGCAGGGATGGCTCCTCGAGAGCCCCCACGCACAGGCCTGGCTGCTCCTGGCACCCTCAGACAGCAGAGCTGGAGCTCAGGCAGGGAGCTGGGTGAAGGTTTTCCCAGAGCAGGAACAAGGGTGGGTGAGTGCCAGCGGGACAGTCTGCAGGGAATGGCCCAGGTTTGGCTCCAAGCAGCCTGTGCTGACTTGTCCCTGTCCTTTCTCCATGACCAGGTGCCCGTGGCCAGAGACAGCAAATGCCCAACAGCAGCTCCATCAGCCACTTCCTCCTGCTGGCATTGGCAGACACGCGGCAGCTGCAGCTCCTGCACTTCTGCCTCTTGCTGGGCATCTCCCTGGCTGCCCTCCTGGGCAACGGCCTCATCATCAGCGCCGTAGCCTGCGGCCAGCACCTGCACCCCCCCATGTTCTTCTTCCTGCTCAACCTGGCCCTCACCGACCTGGGCTGCATCTGCACCACTGTGCCCAAAGCCATGCACAATTCCCTCTGGGGCACCAGGCACATCTCCTACTCAGCATGTGCTGCTGAGGTGTTTTTCTTTCTGTTCTTCATCTCAGCAGAGGTTTCCCTCCTGACCATCATGTGCTACGACCGCTACGTGTCCATCTGCAAACCCCTGCACTACGGGACCCTCCTGGGCAGCAGAGCTTGTGCCCACATGGCAGCAGCTGCCTGGGCCAGTGCCTTTCTCAATGCTCTGCTGCACACGGCCAATACATTTTCCCTGCCCCTGTGCCAGGGCAATGCCCTGAGCCAGTTCTTCTGTGAAGGGCCCCAGATCCTCAAGCTCTCCTGCTCACACTGCTATCTCAGGGAACTTGGGCTCATTGTGGTTTCCATCTGTTTAGGATTTGGTTGTTTTGTGTTCATTGTTTTCTCCTATGTGCAGATCTTCAGGGTCGTGCTGAGGATCCCCTCTGAGCAGGGACAGCACAAAGCCTTTTCCACGTGCCTCCCTCACCTGGCTGTGGTCTCTCTGTTCCTCAGCACTGGCTTTTTTTCCTACCTGAATGCCCCCCTCCATCTCGTCCCCATCCCTGGATCTGTTGGTTTCAGTTCTGTACTCGGTGGTGCCTCCAGCCCTGAACCCCCTCATCTACAGCCTGAGGAACCAGGAGCTCAAGGATGCCCTTAGGAAAATGGTGACTGGATGATGCTATCCAGCAGCCACAGACTGCCTGCTTCCTTCTGCCAATGGCCCCTAGTGCATGTCATGACAAGCCAAGTCTGTCCTTTTTTACATTTCTTTTCTTTTCCTTACCTCTGATGCTTCTGTCTTCAGAGAAATCTTTTTTTTTATTCCCTCGTGTTTACATGTGCACCCATGTTGTATGGCACAGACACTTTCAATAGGGATTCCCACATTAAATTTAACTGCAATGAACAAACCTTAAAAGCCTGATTATTTTCTGAGATCCATCCTCATCAGAGCAGGAATGAATAGAAATGGGAACAGCTCCCTGACTGCCCCAGCTTTGGGATGGGCACAGTGCCTGGAGCAGGAACAGCTCTTGAGGAGCACAAGGGCTGGAGCTGCTGTGCTGGCCTGGGGAGATGGGATGGTGCTGGAGCTGAGATTTCCCTGAAATTCCATGGTGAGGCCCAGGGTGGGGCAGCTGTGCCCCTTCAGCCCATGGAGGGCACAGGGGGGCAGAGATGCGCCTGTAGCCCCTGCAGGAGCCCAGGCTGGAGCAGGGGATGCCCGAGAGAGGCTGTGAGCCCGTGGGAAGCCTGTGCTGGAGCAGGGTCCTGGCAGGGACTTCTGAACCCTGGGAGTGGGTCCCCAGGTCGAATCTGCTTTTCCTGTGCCAGTGATCCGTGAGGGATTTTTCCCTGTCCTTAGCTCATGAAGCTTTTGTTGCTTTTCCTCTCCCCTGTTCAGCTGAGAAGGGCAGAGATAGAGGGGCTTTGGTGGGTACCTGGCATCCAGCCAGGGGCCAGTCACCAGAGGGACCCTGTGACACTGCGGTGCCTCACGGTGCCAAGGGGACACTGTGACACTGAGGGACACATGGTAAAAGGTGATTGTGTGACTCTGGAAACTGTCACGTGGAAGCAAGGGGCCATTGTGGCACTGAGGAACCTCAGAACCAGTGGCCCCTTGTGACACTGCAGGACCTCACAGAACAAAGGGGTTCGTGTGACACTGCAGGGCCTCATGGAGTCAAGGGGACCTGTGGCTCTCCAGAAAGTCTTGGTGCCCGGGGGCCATTGTGGCCCTGTTGTGCTGAGCCAAGTGTCCATTGTAACAATGGGGGCCTCATGGTGCCCACGGGCCCCTGTGACGCTGCGGGGCCTCACGGAACCAAGGGGACACAGTGACACTGCGGGGCCTCATCGCCATCAATCTCTTCTGAGAGCTTGTGCACCTACAGGGAGGAAAAACAGGGGAGCCTGAGCCTGTTGATCCCAAATACTCCCATCTCCACCTGAGCATGTCCCTGCTGACAGAGGTGCCCTCTGCTCTTCAGCTGTGGGAAAAGGCCTGGGGACCCTGTGGACAGGAAACTGGGGATACAATCAGAGGAAACTGAGGAGTTCCATTGGCATCCTAACAGGAGTTGTAAGAGTACAGAAATCACAGTCGCTGCTCCCTGGATGGAATGCGGCTGGCAGGACTCGAAACCTTTCCCAGGATGATTCCCCATCCACACACACCTGCTGAGGGGGATGCAATGGAGGGTGGGGCAGAGTGGAGACCCCAGGGCTGGGCTCTGTGGGAGTCCTTGCAGGAAGGGGAACTCGATGGGACTTTGCAGCTGATAAACCACACAGCACTGGTCAGCCAGGGGAGATGGGGGCAGATGTCCTGCTGCTGAGCCAGCAGCTGGGGCGAAATCCCTCTCCTTAGATGAACTTGCTTCATTAAAGCCTCAGAACAGTAACAATACACCCCTCCATCCCAAAGTTCCCTGTCCCCGAGGCACAAGCCCCCCTCACTGGGCAGGTGCTCTGTGTTCCCTTTGACTGTATCTCTAAAAGCAAAGCGAGAGAATTTTACAGCCATCAGGAACAAAGGTGTGTCTGACCTGAGCCACTCGAGCTCCACCCAAACACAAAGAAACAGTATAAAAGCAGTGCAGAATGGGGGGAAAGTGAGGGAAGACCACGGTGACTGCTGGGATCAGTGTGGTGGTGCATCCCCCTCCCCAGGCCACCGTGTGATCTGAGAAATGCTCCTTAGGCCTCGGCCTGGGCCAGCAGCCCCTGGGCTCAGCTCCTCTGGAGCTTCCCAGAAACACTGCCTGTTCCCAGGCACTGCTGCTGCCCAAAGAGCTCCTGGTTTCTTCAGGAATAGCCTTGGGAGCTGCTTTTCCTGCCTGAATGGCACAACAGCCCTGTTCTCACCCTTTCAAACAAAGTGCCAACCCGAACTGTGGCCAGGATGAAACTCACATTTCCAGAAAAGTCTCAGGCCAAGAAGTCACAGAGTCCCTCAGGCCCTGGGCCGTGGTGCCCACAGCAGCCTTGGGGCTCTGTGCCCCCATGGCCTCCCTGCTGGGCAGCCTCTCCCAGCTCCTGCACAGGCCGGGCACCTGTGGGGCTGCACACACAGCCCTGGAATTTTTCCTGGAATCCTTCTTTCTTTCCTGGAACCCTGCCTGGGATCCTACCTTCCCTCCTGGAATCCTTCCTTCCTGGCTCCTTTCCTGGTATCCTTCCTTCCGTCCTGCCTGGAATCCTTCCCGGAATCCTTCCTTACTTCCTGCTTGGAATCCTTCCTTCCAGAAATCCTTCCTTCCTTCCTTCCTGGAATTCTTCCTGGAGTCCATCCCAGAATCCTTCCTTCCTGGAATGTATCCCAGAATGCTTCCTGGAATTCTTCCCTCCTGGAATCATTCCTTCCTTCCTAGAATCCTTCCTGGAATCCTGCCTGGAATCCTTCCTTCCTTCATGGAATTCTGCCTTGAATCCTTCCTTCCTGGAATTCTGCCTTGAATCCTTCCTTCCTGGAATCTTTCCTGGAACCCTGCCTGGGATCCTTCCTTCCTTCCTGGAATCCTTCCTTCCTGGATTCCTTCCTGGAATGTGTCCCGGAATTATTCCCAGAGTCCTTCCTTCCTGGAATCCTTCCTTCCTTGAATGTATCCTGGAATCCTTCCTGGAATGTATCCAAAAAGTTTCCTGGAATCCTTCCCTCCTGGAATCCTTCCTCCCTTTCTGAAATCTTCCTGGAATCCTTCCTTCCTTGAATTTTTCCTGGAATCCTTCTTGGAATCCTTCCTTTCTTCCTGAATCTTTCCTTCCTGGAATCCTTCCTTGAATCCTTCCTGGAATCCTGCCTGGAATCCTTCCTTCCTTCATGGAATTCTTCCTTCCTTCCTTCCTTCCTTCCTTCCTTCCTTCCTTCCTGCCTTCCTGCCTTCCTGCCTTCCTTCCCTCCCCACTTCTCGCCCCACTGAAGGGGTGCAAAGCACCAGGATCCCCTCCCAGTTGGGCTCCCCTCACCCTCCCAAACTGTGGGCACTTCACCTCAGCCCCCCAAATTGCGGGGGGTTTACGGCACCTTCCCCAAATTCACTGCAACCTCCCAGAAGCCACTTAGAGGCCCCACAATTGTCAAAAAGCAGCAGGAGCCTCCCCAAAAGCAGCTCCTGCTTTCCCTCCCTGCAGTGCCCCACTCCAAGTGCCCAAACCACCCCATCCCTCCCAAACTTCATCCCAGCCCCACGATGCCATCCCCATCCTTGCCATGCCATGCCATGCCATGCCATGCCATGCCATGCCATGCCATGCCATGCCATGCCATGCCATGCCATGCCATCCCATCCCACCCCATCCCATCCCACCCCACCCCACCCCACCCCACCCCACCCCACCCCATCCCATCCCATCCCATCCCATCCCATCCCATCCCATCCCATCCCATCCCATCCCATCCCATCCCCATCCCATCCTCCCATCCCACCCCACCCCACCCCATCCCACCCCACCCCACCCCATCCCATCCCCATCCCATCCCATCCCATCCCATCCCATCCCATCCCATCCCATCCATCCCATCCCATCCCATCCCCATCCCATCCCATCCCATCCCATCTCCCATCCCACCCCACCCCACCCCACCCCACCCACCCCACCCCACCCACCCACCACCCCACACCCCACCCCACCCCACCCACCCATCCCATCCCTCCCATCCCTCCCATCCCATCCCATCCCATCCCATCCCATCCCATCCCATCCCATCCCATCCCATCCCATCCCATCCCATCCCATCCCATCCCATCCCATCCCATCCCATCCCATCCCATCCCATCCCATCCCATCCCATCCCATCCCATCCCATCCCATCCCATCCCATCCCATCCCATCCCATCCCATCCCATCCCACCCCTCCTGGACACCAATTCCCCTTCTGTGCTTCCTGACTCCCCACGGGCGGGGGTTGGGGCTGACGGATCGAGGCCATTTGGGGCTGGCATCGAGACATTGGGGTTGGCATTGAGTTTATTGGAGGCACCCGCTCAATCCCTCCATCCCAAATGGGAGCTTGGAACCTCTCCTCAGGCCTTGCTGTGGCCCTGGGCTCACCTCAAGTCCCAAAATGAGAGCCAGGGCCCCACAGGCCATTCAGAACCTCTAAACATTGCCAGAAACAGCAGCATCCTTCCCAAAATGGGCTCCCCAGCTCCCTGCCAATAGCTCCCCCTTCCAAGCACCAGAGCCCCCTCTCAGAACCCCTCCCTGAGCATTGGGGGTACCCCAAAACTGCCTCAGGAACGGGACATCCCCTGCAATCCCTTCAGGAATGTGGGATATCCCAGAACCCGCTCAGGAACGGGGTCCCCCCGGCCTCATCCTGCCCAGCCTTCAGCTGCCTCCCCCAGAGCCCATCCCGCCCCCAGCAGCCCCAGCCCAGCCCGTGCCAGCCCTCCTGGGCAGGGAGCCCCAATGGCCGAGCCGGCCTGGGACACTTGCAGGGATCCGGGGGCAGCCGCAGCTTCTGGGGCCAGCCTGTGCCAGGCCTGAGCGCCCTGCCAGGGAACCCTTCCTGCCCCACATCCCATCTCAGCCTGCCCTCGGAAGGGCAGCGGGAAGCCGCTCCCTGGGGCCCGTCCCCGCAGGCCCTCGGCAAGAGTCTCTCTCCCCCGGCAATTGCTGCTCCGCCCTGCTGCGGGGCCCGAGCTGGAAGTTGATTTTGTGCCGCTGGCCCCGGCCCAGCCCTGAGCCAGGGGCAGGACCTTGCCCTGGAGCTCTGCGGGCGCTGCGTTTGTGCGGCCGCAGCGCAGCGGCCGCAGCTCGGAGCTGCCCTTGCTGTCCCCGCCGGCAGCCGGCAGAGCCGGCGGGGCCGGGCCAGGCCCAGGGCAGCCCCGGCGTTGCCGGCTCTGGGACACAGCGGCGGCAGCCCCGGCGTTCCAGCCCTGGAGACGCTCCCAGAGAAGCGTCCGGAGCCGCGTCCGGGCCACGGAACCGAGCGGCCGCTGCCCCCCAGCCCGGGCTGATGGGGATTCCTCTGCCGACACCTCGGGGAAGGGCCCCTTGGCCACCTCCTGAGCCACAATGCCACAGACAAGTGTCAGGTACAGGTACAGAGCTCTGCCCACAGCTGGCAGGGAACGTTCATTAAACAGAAAAAACACACCGAGGAAAAGAGAACTCCCCCCCAGCAGAGCTGTTCCCTCCTGCAGCAGCTCCACCTGCACACCCACAGCACCTGAGCCTGCAAGGAATGAGCATTCCCTGGGCACAGCTGCAGCCAGAGCAGCTCCAGGACAGCCTTGCAGCAGGGCTGCTCTCAGCTGAGCCAAAAAGGCCCCTTTGGCAGCTGTATGAATCGCTCAAACCCGGCCAAGAGACTCTTCCAAGACAAAGTCCAAGAAGTGGGTATTTGCTTTATTCAGTACACTGAGTGAGCAGGGGATTGCTCCTCCAAACACACCCACGCCCCAGGCACACAAGCGTTTACAATATATTTTGCAATTTATGCATATCCATCGTTTTCCCTAGAAAAGCTGTGGTTATGCAAACTATTTCTTAGAATTCGTTATTATCATTAGCACATGCAGAGCGCAGGCGCAGGGCTCCCTGGCGCTGGGGTGGTCGTTTTGGTGAAGGCTGAACGTCTTCCTCGCTTTGCACTTTTCACCTTCCTTCTCTAGGCATGGTCAGTCTTGTCAGCTGTTTCAGTAGTTTCTTCACTGGATCTAGCAAGCTTTGTTCCCTATCTCTTGCCAAGTTATTCAGCCAGCTTCTACACTGGTTACAGTCTATCTTATTCTAGCTGCAACATATGCAAGCATGCCTAAGTTCAGTGATTTTAACCCTTTCAGGATGGTTTACTGAATTAAATTTTAAAAATACTTTCTCCTGCATCCCTGTGAATAAGAGAGACCAAGGACCCTTTGCTATTATGTGGAAGAACCCTGACACAGGGAAAAAAAGCCAGCTCACCAAGACAGTCCTGCCTGAGGGTTTAAGGAACAGCCCAACTATGTTCAGAAATGGGCTGGCAAAGTGTTGGGGTTTAGGATTTTAGCCTGGTTTTGTTTTGTCTTAAAGAATTTTCCCCATACTAGTTGCTAGGGGACAAACTACTAGGGACTTAAAGAAACAAAAGACCTGGCCACAGGGGCAGGGTGCAACTGGCCACCCTTCTGTCACCTGGGGGGTTGGGACACCCGGGGGCTGCCTGGTGTTCTCAGTGTTCAGGCTGGGAGCTGCCTGCCTTCGGTGTGGATGCCTTGGTCAGTACTGCAGGCTTCTGCTTCTTCGGCTGTTTGCTTTTTGTACGGGCGAACCCCGGGATTTCCAAGCCTGCTCTTCTCCCTGTCCCGCTGGGGGCTGGGCACTGCCGCTCTGCCCCCGCCGCTGCTTGGAGCTGTTGCTACTCTGTAGCCCCTACGCTGGGACCTGCCGGGCTTCCTGCTGCAGTGCCGGAGTTTGGTGCACCTCGCTGCCACCCGGGATCTGCGCTCGCCCCTGCTGTTCCAGCCTGCTGTTCCCGAGGGTCCGGCCAGGCACCGGGCTTGGCTGCCCAGGGGTTTGTGAGGCTTTTCATCCATCCCTTCCCGGCACCCCGCGCCGCCATTCCCGGTGCTGCCCGAGCTCGCTGCGGAGCGCCCCCTGCAGCCGCGGGGGAACCATCGCACCCGCCCTGCTCAGCGGGAGCTGCCCCGCAGGAACTGCACCCAGGGGAAAGGGCCCGAGGCCGAGAGAGGCCGCACTGGGTTTGGGCTGCTGTTTGCTGTCACTGCCACAGTTACTGTTGTTTGTTTGTGTTGTTATACATATATATTTATTAGTAAAGAACTGTTATTCCTATCCCCCATATCTTTGCCTGAAAGCCCCTTATTTTCAAATTTATAGTAATTCGGAGGGAATGGGGTTGCATTTTCCATTTCAGCAGAGGCTCCTGCCTTTCTTGTCTGGCACCTGTCTTTCAAACCAAGACACAAAGAAACAGGAGAACTGAAGAAATCAGCAACTGAGAATTGCTGCATCCAACCAGCAGTGAGGAATTGCTGCATCCAACAGCTGCATCCAACTCACTGTAAGTTTGTTCTGTGAACATCGACGACATGTACCTCGTTCCGCGTTACTGAAACAGGGCAATGTTATTCTGAAAATGTTTGCTGTCAATCCTGATACTGTAAGGTTCTTGGTGTGTAGGGTGTCGGACGGTCAGGACAAACGGAGACAGGAGATCTCTGGAGCTGGTCTTAGACCATGAGATTTATTGATGAGGGCGTGGGTGTAAGGGACCTGCTAGGAGCTGCCAGATGCAGCTCAAAGCAGGTCAGAGAAATAAAGGTAAAGAAGCAGTGAAGAGATGCAGGAGTGCAGAAGTGGTGTAGAGAGAGAGAAAAAGAAAAAGAAAAGAGAGAGAAAAGTGCAAGAGAGCAAGAGCACAAGAGAGTAAGAGTGCAAGCAAACTAGTAAGTTCCCGTTTGCAGCACAATAAATCATCTTTTGTGCTGAATATTCTAATTTCCATTAACCAATCTAGAACAAGCTACAAATCTTATAACATTTACATACAGCCTATAATAATCTTTGCATTACCATACAGTGTTACATTTTAAGCTCTAAAAACTACATTTTGGACCCTCTGCCAGGCTGGCAGGGTCTGCTCTGACCCTTGGACCTGTCTGCAAGCAGAGGGCATTGTTTAATCAAAGGGGATTATCTTCAGCTGGCCACACCATTGTTTTCCAGTTGTTCAGTAACTGGAGTTTGGTAACTCAAAGCTTGTCTTCATTTCAATCTCGCTTATAGTTTTCATATTCTCAGCATCTTTAGCCAGGCAGTCACATCTATGAGACTTTCCTATTTCCTGTTCCCCACCATGATACATCTTTGTTCCCAATACCAACTGATAATGTATCTGAGTATGACTGTTTGCAGACTGTGGGAGAAATGTATTCCAGCAGACCAGACCTGTGGAACGTGCCTCCAGAAGGTCTTGTCGCTGTTGCACCACGAACGGCGAGAAATGACACGAGAATCCAAGTCCAGGAGCAAAATGGCTAATTTAATTAATTATAAATCAGTTTATATAACTTGGGTTGCCAGCATGGCATAAGGTCATTGGTCACTGATCATCCACCTCCCGTACCGGTTGGCTAAAACCTGTAACACCCATTTCAAAATATTTCTCCCAGTCAATATCATAACAATACTACGTAACAACTGCAGGTGCAAGATAGAGAGAGTTCGTTTACAAAACCGTAGCACTGTTTTTCATAGTTTCTGTGAGAAATGCAAAGCTCTCACAGAATGCTGCAACAAGCTGGAAAATTTCTCTGCTAAAGCTTTTCAGTGTCCACAGATCTAGGCTGGGAGCTGTATGCAGATGAGAGCAGCTTCATGCAAGATGGTGAACAGGTGATGAGTTATGCAGTGACAACCACGAACTGGGTGACCAGGGAAGAAGCCTTGCCATCAGATGTGTCATCGCAGGGAGCTGAACTGATTGCATCAATGAAAAATCTAGAGCTGAGCGAAGCCATCTGGAAGGAAAGAAGACTGGCAACTATGCAAGGTACTGGAATTGAACACACTGAACAGATCCATGCACGCCTACAGAGTATTTGGGAGTCTAGAGAAGCAGCCTTTATGCATTGCAAGGTTCATCAAAACAGGGAAACAAGTCCCAAATTAAAGAATCATTTTGCTGATAAAATAGTAAAAGGGGTTGCAGAAAAAGGCATCTTAACAGTGGTGCCACAGAGGGAAATTGATTTGTTAATGTTTTCCCCAAAGTGTTATCAAAAGGACCATCAGTTTTCTGGCACAAAAGCTGAAATCAAAGAAAGCAAATGGACTGTTTACACCAGAGGCACAGATTGTAGTCCCACCTCAGTGAGAACATGAAGACACTCGTAAGAGAACAGAAAACCTTTTGAAACATCTGAAGAAGGTAGTAATAAAAAAGGAAATAACAGATATTGTACAATCTATAGTAAGCAAAAGTGAAATCTGCTATATATGGTTACCGAACTGGGCCTGGATAAAAGAAACCATTCATACTACTTATATCTGTAGTTATTCTTTGCATAATAGCTGGCTGTATGATGCGGTGCTGTGGTTAAATATGGCACAGAGACTAGACAAGGTAGAGTCTTGTTAGTCTCTAAAAAATGGGGAAGATGATGCTGAATGATTTTTGTCTTTTTTTATATATATTCTCTGTATTCTTTACACATATATTTGTAGTCTATTATTGTATTAGTAGCTAGTCCCAGTACTTTTCCCTACCTTTTCCTTAGGCAGAAAGACAAAACACATCCCAGAGCTCTAAGCCCCGGGAGGTACAAGGCTTCTATGCTACCTTGGTTCTTCTTGGGAACCAAGGCTGAAAATCAAGACACATAAACAAACTTTAGTTTCCATGTGAGGGGGGACGGTTCAGAGCAGGTTGAACTGGGGTAAATGACTCACCTCTTATGTCTCTAACTGGTGATTTTTGTCAGATATGCTAATTTCCTAAACGTATGAAACTGTATGCACCCCCGTGGGGGGTGGGCATTTTGTGGACATTTTCCACATCTGCCCCTGGAAGCCTCCGATCAAGACCAGCCTTTATATTAGCTCCTATACTAATATGATCTCAAAAGTGTGTTGTTTTATTTCTAGGGTCTTTAAGGCAATCACCAACAATCCCAGCCTGTGCCTGGCAGCGCTGTCCAAATGCTCCTGGAGCTCTGGCAGCCTTGGGGCCATGCCCATTCCCTGGGGAGCCTGGTCAGTGCCCCAGCACCCTCTGGGGGAAGAACATTTTCCTGATATCTACCCTAACTCTCCCCTGACACAGGTCCAGCCCTTCCTTGGGGTCCTGTCACTTGAGAGGAGAGAGGATTAAAAAGCCCTTCCCACCCTCACAAATCCCCAAATGGGTAAGATTGGAAGGGACCACTTGAAATCTTCTCATCCAAACTCCCCGCTCAAACAGGGTCTCCTAGAGACCATTAGGCAGATTCATGTCTAATTGGATTTTGAGTATCACCAAAGAAGGAGTTTCCACAATCTCTCTCGGAACTGGTGTCAGTGCCGAGTCACTCTCACAGTAATGAAGTTCTTCCCTGTGTTTAGGTGGAAATTCCTTTGTTTTCATTTCTGCCCATTGCTTCTCATCCCATCACTCAGCACCACCAAGAAGAGCCCAGCTCCATCTTCCTGACACCCACCCTTAAAACACTTCTGTCCATTGATGAGGTCCCCTCTTGGCCTTCTCTCCTCCAGACCAAACAGGCCCAGCTCCCTCAGCCTTTCCTCACTGGAGAGATGCTCCAGTGCCCTGATCATCTCTGTAGTCCTCAGTTGGGCCTGTCCCAAGAGCTCCAGGTTTCTCTTGAACTGAGGAACCCAGCACTGAACACAGCTCCAGATGTGCCTCACCAGGGCTGTTCCTCCCTTGGAAGCTGGCAAAGCTCTTCCTAAGGCAGCCCAGGCAGCCACTGGCCTTCTTGGCCACAAAGACACATTGCTGACTCTTGGACAACTCTATGGCCACCAGCGCCCCCAGGTCCTTCTCTGCAGAGCTACTTCCCAGCAGGTCAGCCCTGAGCCTAGACTGGTGCTAGGCTTATTCCTTACCAGGTTCTTTCAGTTGGTTTGGATGGCTTGACTGTGGGAGGCTGGGGAAAGAGCACAGGCTCTGTGGGCATTCCTGAGGACTTGGCAAAGGCCTGGGGGGCAGGATGGAGAGCAGGGATCCTCTCCTCCATCTCCCCAGACAGGATCTGTGGGCCATGGGAGACAACACCCTGCTGTGAGGAAGGCGAGGGGGGTGGGAGGACTTGGATACATTTACCACGTCAGGTTGTACCTACACACTCTCTTCAAAGACAACAGAACAAAGAGAGGTCTTTAGCAGCTGCAGGGAACATTTCAGCACCGAGTTGTTTCAGAGTCATGGATCACAAAAGCTGAGAGGCCCAGAAAAGCTGACTTTAGTCACAGGATGGATTGTGGAGGTGCATCCCATAACTAAAGTCAGGGTTAGGGTCAGGGTTAGAGTTAGGGTTAGGGTCAGGGTTAGGGATAGGGTTAGGGATGGGGTTAGGGTTAGGGTTAGAGTTAGGGTTAGGGTCAAGGTTAGGGTTAGGGTTAGGGTTAGGGCTAGGGCTGGTGTTAGGGCCTCTACCCCGATAAGGACTGTCCCTCCCCATCCCCTCTGAGGAGTTGAGCAGGACATGCTGACAGGGTGCTTGGCCTGTAGAGCAGCTTTTGCCTTCGGAGACTTTAAAGTCTTCTTGGCAATTTCCAGGCTCACCTTGCTTCTACAACCGGTGTGCTCTAAGGATCTGAAGATCAAGGTTTCATAACCACTTCCCATTCTGTAAGGCTTCTTCCAGAGTTTGAATTCTTTGAGAGAGATCCTTGAGTTTCTTCTCCAACTTGATTTCCAAGGCCGTTGCAATTTCCTCCTCTTTCTTTCCTGCGAAGAAACAATCATGTCACTGGGTCACTGATGATTCCTCCTTGAGGGGGACACCAGCTATCTGACACATGGTTGTCCATTGGCTCTGATTTACATCCCTGACAGAGGGTCTCTTCTCAGGGCGCTCCTGTGGGCTTGGTTTTTATCCTTCCTCATTCCCCCTTAGAAATCCTCACCTCCCAGGAATTCCATTTGGCCATGGAGGTACAACCTGGAAATGGTTTTCCCTTTGCCCTCTGACTTTGAGCAGGGAGGGGACAAGAAATCAGAGCAAACTTTCATCCCTTTTCAACCTCTCACTTGTGCTTTCTGTAGCTCAATAAACAGGGCTCCAGCTTTGAAAAGTGGGCCACAGGCTTAATTCTAAGCCCACAATGGCTTGAGGCAGCAGGAATTCCAGGCTTTTCCCTGGCCTGCTCTGGGCTGCTCCTTCCCATGGCTTTGCTCGCTGCAGCTGGAGCCAGAACAGGACCCACGGTCAGGGAAGGCCGATGGCTCCTCAGCTTTCCCTGCCCTGGGGGCAAGAGGCTGCTCCCAGCACACTTTGTGTCCTGCCTGAGCCAGGCCCAGGGGCACCATGTGGGGACAGCCAGGCCCACACTGCAGTCTGTGCCCCAGCTGGCTCCTTCTCCTTCCCAGCACCAGCTCCTGCCCGCAGAGCTGCTCTCCACAGGCCCTGTGCTCACAGACACGTCCAGGCTCTGCTCAGGGAAGCTCCTCTCCCTGCTGATCATCCACAGGGACACAGGGCTGATCTCACATGTGCCCCAACGTGGGACCAGCAGCGGGGCAGCAGGAGAAGGGCAGTGGGGAAAGGGAGAGGGACGGGGACAGGACTTCAAGGGGGAACCTTAACAAGTACCAGGCAGTGAGAGAACTCCCAGCACACACCCTCTGCAAGAGGAGGGAGAGGAGAGGGACTTTGACCACCTGCACCTGCAGAGAGCACTTCAGTGTGGAGGTGTTTCAGTGTCATGGATCACAAAAGCTGCTCCCCATGTGAGCACTGTCCCTCCCTGTCCCCTTTGAACAGCTGAACAGGATGAGCTCACAGGGTGGTTGGCCTCTAGGGTAGCTTTTGCCTTCAGAGATTAAAGTCTGCTTGGGAATTGCCTGCTCACCAAGTGCCTCCTCCACGTATCTTCTGATGAACTGAAGCTCACTCTTTGTGGACTCGAGGGATTTCTGTAGCTCTTCTTCCAGAGTTAAAAATCTTTTGTCGTTGCTCTGGAGTAATTTCTCCAACCTGGTTTCCAGGGCCCCTGCAATTTCCTCCTCTTTCTTTCCTGTGAAGAAAGAACAATGTCACTGGGTCACTGATGATTCCTCCTTGAGGGGGACACCAGCTATCTGAGACAAGGCTGTCCAAAGACTCTGATTTAACATCCCTGACAGAGGGTGTCTTCTCAGGGCGCTCCTGTGCATTTGGTTTTATATCCTTCCTCATTCCCACATAGAAATCCTCACCTCCCAGAATTCTACTGTGAAGAAAGTGTAGTGAAGTGAAGGAACACTTCAGCGTGGAGGTGTTTCAGTGCCATGGATCACAAAAGCTGTTCCCCATGTGTGCAGTCCCTCCCTGTCCCCTTTGAACAGCTGAACAGGATGAGCTCACATGGTGGTTGGCCTCTAGAGCAGCTTTTGCCTTCACAGAGATGCAAGTCTGCTTGGCAATGGACCAGCTCACCTTTTACCTTCTCCAGGTCTGCTCTGAGGAGCTGAAGATCAAGCTTTGTGGACTCTGGCCATTCACGTACATCTTCTTCCAGATTCTGAATTTGTTGAGAGAGATCCTTGAGTTTCTTCTCCAACTTGATTTCTAAGGCCCTTGCAATTTCCTCCTCTTTCTTTCCTGCGAAGAAACAATCATGTCACTGGGTCACTGATGATTCCTCCTTGAGGGGGACACCAGGTATCTGACACAAGGATGTCTAAAGGCTCTGATTTTACATCCCTGACAGAGGGTATCTTCTCAGGGCGCTCCTGTGGGCTTGGTTTTTATCCTTCCTCATTCCCCCTTAGAAATCCTCACCTCCCAGGAATTCCAACTGGCCATGGAGGTACAACCTGGAAATGGTTTTCCCTTTGCCCTCTGACTTTGAGCAGGGAGGGGACAAGAAATCAGAGCAAACTTTCATCCCTTTTCAACCTCTCACTTGGGCTTTCTGTAGCTCAATAAACAGGGCTCCAGCTTTGAAAAGTGGGCCACAGGCTCAATTCTAAGCCCACAATGGCTTGAGCCAGCAGGAATTCCAGGCCTTTCCCTGGCCTGCTCTGGGCTGCTCCTTGCCATGGCTTTGCTCGCTGCAGCTGGAGCCAGAACAGGACCCACGGTCAGGGAAGGCCGATGGTTCCTCAGCTTTCCCTGCCCTGGGGGCAAGAGGCTGCTCCCAACACACTTTGTGTCCTGCCTGAGCCAGGCCCAGGGGCACCATGTGGGGACAGCCAGGCCCACACTGGAGTCTGTGCCCCAGCTGGCTCCTTCTCCTTCCCAGCATCAGCTCCTGCACGCAGAGCTGCTCTCCACAGGCCCTGCGCTCACAGACACGTCCAGGCTCTGCTCAGGGAAGCTCCTCTCCCTGCTGATCATCCATAGGGACACAAGGCTGATCTCACATGGGCCCCAACGTGGGACCAGCAGCGGGGCAGCAGCAGAAGGGCAGTGGGGAAAGGGAGAGGGACGGGGACAGGACTTCAAGGGGGAACCTTAACAAGTACCAGGCAATGAGAGAACTCCCAGCACACACCCTCTGCAAAGAGGAGGGAGAGGAGAGGGACTTTGACCACCTGCACCTGCAGAGAACACTTCAGTGTGGAGGTGTTTCAGTGCCATGGATCACAAAAGCTGCTCCCCATGTGAGCACTGTCCCTCCCTGTCCCCTTTGAACAGCTGAACAGGATGACCTCACAGGGTGGTTGGCCTCTAGAGCAGCTTTTGCCTTCACAGAGATGCAAGTCTGCTTGGTAATGGCCCAGCTCACCTTGGTTCTTCTCCAGGTCTGCTCTAAGGATCTGAAGATCAAGTTTTGTGGACTCTGGCCATTCACGTACATCTTCTTCCAGATTCTGAATTTGTTGAGAGAGATCCTTGAGTTTCTTCTCCAACCTGGTTTCCAAGGCCCTTGCAATTTCCTCCTCTTTCTTTCCTGTGAAGAAAGAACAATGTCACTGGGTCACTGATGATTCCTCCTTGAGGGGGACACCAGCTATCTGACACAAGGATGTCCAAAGGCTCTGATTTAACATCCCTGACTGAGGGTATCTTCTCAGGGCGCTCCTGTACATTTGGTTTTTTATCCTTCCTCATTCCCCCTTAGAAATCCTCACCTCCAAGGAATTCCATTTGGCCATGGAGGTACAACCTGGAAATGGTTTTCCCTTTGCCCTCTGACTTTGAGCAGGGAGGGGACAAGAAATCAGAGCAAACTTTCATCCCTTTTCAACCTCTCACTTGTGCTTTCTGTAGCTCAATAAACAGGGCTCCAGCTTTGAAAAGTGGGCCACAGGCTCAATTCTAAGCCCACAATGGCTTGAGGCAGCAGGAATTCCAGGCCTTTCCCTGGCCTGCTCTGGGCTGCTCCTTGCCATGGCTTTGCTCGCTGCAGCTGGAGCCAGAGCAGGACCCACGGTCAGGGAAGTCCGATGGTTCCTCAGCTTTCCCTGCCCTGGGGGCAAGAGGCTGCTCCCAACACACTTTGTGTCCTGCCTGAGCCAGGCCCAGGGGCACCATGTGGGGACAGCCAGGCCCACACTGGAGTCTGTGCCCCAGCTGGCTCCTTCTCCTTCCCAGCATCAGCTCCTGCACGCAGAGCTGCTCTCCACAGGCCCTGCGCTCACAGACACGTCCAGGCTCTGCTCAGGGAAGCTCCTCTCCCTGCTGATCATCCATAGGGACACAAGGCTGATCTCACATGGGCCCCAACGTGGGACCAGCAGCAGGGCAGCAGCAGAAGGGCAGTGGGGAAAGGGAGAGAGACGGGGACAGGACTTCAAGGGGGAACCTTAACAAGTACCATGCAATGGGAGAACTCCCAGCACACACCCTCTGCAAAGAGGAGGGAGAGGAGAGGGACTTTGACCACCTGCACCTGCAGAGAACACTTCAGTGTGGAGGTGTTTCAGTGTCATGGATCACAAAGGCTGTTCCCCATATGAGCACTGTCCCTCCCTGTCCCCTTTGAACAGCTGAACAGGATGAGTTCACAGGGTGGTGGGCCTCTAGGGCAGCTTTTGCCTTCATAGAGATGAAAGTCTGCTTGGCAATGGCCGTACTCACCCAGTTCTTTCTCCGGGTCTGCGCTGAGGAGATCAAGCTCACGGAGTGTGAGTTTCTGTAATTTTTTGAATACTCTTTTTATAGATTCCATTTGTTTCGTGAGGTGAAGGGAATTCTCCTTCACCTTGGAGTCCAGGACCTTTGTGGTCTTCTCCCTCTCTGTCATTCCTATAGAAAAAGACTGGTGTCAGTGAGAAACTGACATTGCTCGGATGAAGGAGAGATCACTCATCCTGCCTGAAGGATGATCAAATCCTTTGTTTTAAAGTCTCTTTTTGGGGGTCTCTTCTTGGGTCTTCCCACAGGCTGGTTTTTATTTCCTCTCCTCCAGGCTGTCCTGGTCTGTGCTGGGAAAGCCCCACTGCTGGGCCAGCTCTGTCCCCTGGGAGCCTGGGGTCCTGGGCATCTGCATGGGGATGGGGAATAAACAAAGGATGGCTGGAGGCCCTTGGAAGAGGGGATTTATGGACAGGTGGGATTGTTTATCTGACTGTGCTGGGCCGTCATGCACGACAGGCCTCTGGATCTCCTTGCTTGGCAGGGTTTAGTTTCCAGGTAGTGTGGGCAAGGGCTGGCACTCACCTGCACACAAAGGCTTCTGCCTTTTGCCCCCGGAGGAAAGCCCAGGATGAAATTCCTCTTTCAGGTCCAAGAAAAGAAAGGAAATCCCAGAAGGGATGTGCTATGTCTTTGAAATAGTTACAAATTGCCAGGAACACCCTCTGCTAGAGCAGGATGTGTCTCTCATCCAAGGGGGATGTCCCTCGGGCCAAATTCATCCCAGCCCAAGGCCGGGCCTGCGGCTGTGCTCTGGGAGGGGTTCTGCAGGCAATGTGCTTGGGAGAGACCTCCACTGGCCTCACTTCTCTCAGGGGTAACACATCACATCCCAAGGGGTCTCAAGGATGAGAACAGACAAGAGAAATCGGATCCAGCACACTTACGTAGTCTTTTGAATATCAGGTCTGCAACTGTACTAATCGTTTGGTACGCAGTCACCATGAAATCTGGACATCAGGTTCATATGAAAATAAAATGATAAAGAAAAAAGGAACCTTTAACAAGGACCTTTCCCTAGGGAACTCCAGGACTGCCCTGAGCAGGTTCTGGGGCAGAGCACATCCCTCAGCTGGCCCAGGAGCCATGAGAACCTGTGGACTGGGAGCCCCAGAGCAGTGCTGGGGGGTTTCTGACCCTTGGGGCCCACTGAGGCTCTCCTGGGCCAGGAAGCTGCCTCAGCTGCCACAGCATTCGGGCACCACACGGGTGCCTCAGCACAGTCCCACCAGAGCACAGCCACCCACGAGAGGGTGAGGCTGTCCTGCCTCACACTCCAGGAGTGGAGAGGAACCTCCCAGCTCCCTTCACTGACCCTCGGCACGTTCATTTCAGCCTGACTCCCCAAAGCCTTGCTCAGCAACACCCCCTGCTAGAGTGTGCTGTGTCTCTGGTCAAAGAAGGTCACCCCTCTGACCAAATTCCTCATTTCATCCCACCCCAAAGCCAGGCCTTCTGCTGTGCTCTGGAAGGGGTTCTGCAGGTAGCATGCTTGGGGGAGAGATCTCCACTGGCCTCACTTCTCTCAGGGATAACACATTGCATCCCAAGGGTTCCCAAGGATGAGGATAGACAAAAGGAATGGGATCCAGCACACTTATCTATGGATCCAAATATATTCCTTCCTTCTCGCCGTTAGGTTCACATGAAAAGAAGAAGAAAAATGAAAAAAGGGAAACTTTGCTGTGATATTTCCCTAAGGATTTCAACAATGCATTAAAGAGCTTTTTTGAGACACACACATCCCTTATACTACTGAAACCTCTGATCTACACAGGGTTTTTAAAATTACGTATTTTTCCTTCCTTCACTGTCTAACAGAAGAAATGCAGCTCTTACCAGATCCTCCTGCCATGTCCTCGGTTCCTTCCTCCTGCATTCTTTTCTCAAGGTTCACTCTGCAATGCAAGGGAAAAGGGGAGCAAAATTTCTGTGGTGGGCACAGGACTACAGAAGAGAAGGCAATAATAAAATGTTCTGTTGTAGTCCCAGCTGGTCCCAAACCCATCTCGGCTGCTCTGGAGCTCCCTGAGAATTCCCACAGCCACACACACCATCTTCCTTGGTCAAAATAAAGACCTTCTGCCTTTGCAGAGTGCAGAACCAGGTGTTCAACCCCAGCTATGATTTTCTGCAGAGGAAAGGGACCACTGTCCATTCCCTCAGACTCAAATCCTGGAGGTTATCCTGACCAGCTATGAAGAAATCTATGGAGAAAGGACAGTGGTGGCCTTGGCTGGCTGCCAGATGCCCACCAGGCTGCTCACTCCCCCTCCTCACCTGGACAGGAGGAAAAACTACAACTGAAACACTCACATAAGGCCTGGGGCATCCCTCACCTGTTGCCATCATGGGCAAACCAGATTCCACTTGGGGACGATTGCTTTGCTTTCTTGGCAATTCCCAACAGAGCAGCAAGGAGAGCAACAAAGACAAAACTGAAACCACCTCACTGCCACCCTCCCCTCCTCCTGGTTGTGAGCACACAGGCGCAGGTGGCTCGGGGGCAGCTGCAGTGCCAGGGGCAGGTCGAGCTCCGGGTGGGAGCCTGAGACAAGAGCCCATGAACTGCCACCAAAGCACAACAAAGGGCACCAAGAGCACTGGCACAGCTGGGGGAGGGACACTGAGAGGCACGGCAGGAGCCAAGGGCTCAGGAGAAAGAGCCAGACTTGAGCCTTGGGCACTCAAACTGTGAGGGAATAAAACTGAGGGGTTCCTTTATTGGGGAAACAGCTCAGGCTGTTTCTGTGTTACTGTGCCAGGAAGAAATGGCTTTGTGGAAGGAGACAGATATCTGAGACTCTGCCATGGGAAACCTGGGCTGGAACTGGGGAGGACACAGGGGCTGAGTGTGGGATTGAGGGCTGTGGGGAGTCCAGCAAGGCCCGTTGGGGCACTGGAGCCATCGCTGCAAAGGGGCTCCAGTCCCAGCACTGAAAGTCTCTGGTGGTGGGAATGTGATGGCCAGAGAGCCTCAGGAATGGTCAGACTGGGGAGTTGCCTTAACATCCTCTTCTGCACAAGTGGCTGCAGCAAGCATGGCCTCGCTGACCCTTCCAACAAAGGCACCTGTCCCTCCTGACCAGATCCATCAGAGCAGCAATGACAAGGTGAAGGCAGAAGGCAGAAATGGGGATTGGTCAGAAATGAGGAAAGGTCTGCTCAGGGCACAGCTCACTGCTGTGCTCTGCTCTCCCTCTCTTTCCTGCACTCCATTTCCCCGTGCTGTCTGCTCCTTGTGACTTTTTGTTTTCTTTGCCAAGGGCCATGTTCCAGAGAAGGAGGAGGACCTGGTCCCACCAGCACCTGAAGGACAGCTGGAGGATTCCCTCCTCAGTGACCCACCAGTGCAGAGGTTCCTGACTGCCACAGCCCTGCTGTCGCTGGGCAGGTGTGGTGGAAATGTGCTGGGCACAGGGTCAGACCCTTCCCCTGGCTGTGCTCCTGCCCACACGGCCCAGGGCTGTGCTCTTGGCTTTCTGCGCTGCCGGCTCATGGGCTCCACCTCCCACGTGCTGCCTTTTCACCCTGGAGCTCGGTCAGTTCAGCCAAGAGCCTCAGGAGATGAGTGCTTTACTCACAGCTTCTTGGAGAGACCATTCCTGCCCTTGGAACAGGCTGCCCTGTAGATTCCTGTAGATCAGATTTCCTGAGCTCCTTCACCCTTCGGAGCTGCTGCCCTGCCACCAGCTGGTTCAGCAGCCCGAGTTCATCCTCTGGAGCCCCAGCTCTGTGCTCTGCTGCTGGCCTTAGTCCCTGCCCTTTGGTGCCTGGGACCCCACTATGTCCTGGCTGTGACAGCCCAGGCTAGCACTGATGAGCACACCCCTGACCAGCTCTTCCTCGTGGGCCACGACCAGGTCCCCGTGAGCATCCCCCCTCTTCACCCACCAGAAAAAAATTACGTAGGGAGCTTCCGAGCTCAAAGCCAGCAATTTCAGATTCTTAGGAACTCCCATTCAGGAGCTTTTGGGCTCAGAATCAGTGATTCAGGGAGCTTATGGGGTCCCAAACACTGATTTAGAGAGACTTGGGGCTCAGAAACAGCCCAGACTTTAGGAAGCTTTGGAATTGAGAAAGGCCAATTAAGGGAGCATTTGGCTCAAAACCACTGATTTGGGGAGCTTTTGGCCTCAGAAAGTCCCCTCTAGCCAGCTTTTGATTCAAAATTCCAATTTAGGGAGCTCCTGGGCTCAGAAACACATGTTTAGGGAACTGCAGTGCTCAGAAAAAGCCATGTCGGGAACTTTGGAGGTCATGAAGAGCCACTTGGGGAGCCTCAGGGCTCAGAAACACCCATTTCATGAGCTTTGGGGCTCAGAAAAATCAATGTCCAGAGACTTTGGACTCAAAAGCAGCGACTGAGGATTTTTTGGGGTTCAGCAACACCATTTCACAGAGCTTTTGGCCCCAAAAACAGCCACTTAGGGAACTTCACAGCTGAGAATGGAAAAGTTTTGGGAGTATTTGGGCTCAGAAACACCCACCTCGGGAGCTTTTGGGACCTGAAACAGCAATTCAGGATGCATTTGGGTTCAGAAACTCTGATTTAGGGACCACTGGGGCTCTAAACCACCAGTTTAGGGAATCTTGGGCTTAAGAAACCCTGATTTAGGGCGTTTGAGGCTGAGAAAAAATTATGTCGGGAGCTTTGGCGGTCATAGGGAGTGATTTGGGATATTTTCGGATCAAAAAGAGCCATTTAGAGAGCTTTAGGGCTCCAGAAAGCCAATTAAAGCAGTCTCAGTAGCCCCCATTTAGGGAGCTTTTGGGCTCAGAAACGTTAATTTCAGGCGCAGAAGGAGAACCCGTGGGGCAGCGCAGCAGTGAGGGTCTGGCGCTGGGGCAGCCTGGAACGGGGCTGGGAAGCAGCAGCTCCGCAGCAGCGGCAGCAGCACCGCGGGGCCCCTCACGGTCTGGCTCCCTCCATCATCCCGGGTATATCCATTTCCCACCCCCACGGGCTCCTCCCTCCCACCCCTGCTCCTGCTCCTGCCCCTCCCCCATTTAAAACCTCATTTCTTGGTTTTACACCGATTTCCTGTAAATCCCTGGAAAACTGAAACCAGGGAGTTACAGGGGTCAGACCTCTGCAACAGTGACTTCGGGAACTTCATGGCTCAGAAACTCCTATTTCAGCAGCTTTGGGGCCAGAACAGTCACTTCGGGAGCTCTGGAGCCGAGAAAGAGCAAGTCTGGGGAGTTTGGGGCCCCAGAACACCAACTTCAGGTTTTGGACTCAGAAAAAAAACCACTTAGGGAGCTCTAAGTCTCAGAATCACTAATTAAGCAAGCTTTGGGCTCAAAAAAAAAAAAAAAAAGGGCTATTTTGAGCTCAGAATCAGCAATTTGGAGAGATCTTGGGCTCAGAAACACGTCTTTAAGGACATTTTAGGGTACTAAATACCAATTTAGGGAGCACTGGGAATGAGCTTTGGGGCTCAAAACCAGCAATTTTGGGGCTCAGAAACCCCATTCAGGAGCTTTTGGGCTCAGATACTGCAAGTTTGGGAGCTTTAGGGCTCAGAATCAGTGATTCAGGGAGCTCTTGAGGCTCAGAATCATCCATTTAGTGATCTTTTGGGGTCCCAAACACTGATTTAGGGAGATTTTGGGCTCAGAAACAGCACTTTAGGGATCTTCGGGATTGAGAAACACGCATGTGGGGAGCATTTGGCTCAAATCCACTCATTTAGGGAACTTTGAGCCCCAGAAAGTCCCACTGAGGGAGCTCTTGGGCCCAGAAATGCATGTAGGGAGCTTCTGGGACCTGAAATAGCAATTCAGGGTCCATTGGGGTTCAGAAACACTGGTTTAAGGGGCACTGGGGCTGTAAAACACCAATTTAAGGAATCTTGGGCCTAATGTCAGAAGCTTTGGGTCAGGGAGAGAGATTTGGGGATATTCTTGCCTCAAAAGCAGCAATTTAAAGAGCCTGTGGGCTCCAAAAGACCAATTTAAGCAGATTTTGGACTCCGTCACACCCTTTTAGGAAGCTTTAGAGCTCCAAACCAGAGATTTAGGCTCTTAGGGGCTCAGAAACATTACTTTTGAGAGCAGAAGTAGCAGCGGGGGAAGGGTGGGAGCGAGGGGCTGGCACTTACCTGGGACAAGGCTGGGAACGAGCGGCTCTGGGGCAGGACAGGAGCACCGCAGCTCACCCCGGTTATATCCCTGTGCCCCACCCCCGCACACGGGCTGCACCCCTAAACTGTCCTACCCCGCCCCTCATTTCTTGTTTTCACATCAGATTCTTGGAAACCGCTGGAAAACCGAAAGCAGCAGTGCTCCAGGACGGCAGTGCCTCCTCCGAGAGAGGGAATGAGGAGCCGCAGGGGTTCCGTGGGGGACTGAGGAAGGGGCATGGCCGGCAGCCCCTGCCTGGTCCTGGGGGCTTTCCAGGGCACAGGAATGGCACTGGGAAGGAATTGGAGCACTGCGGGGAGCCAGGACGATAAATAACTTAAAGAATAGCAATTTTCAGTTCCCCTGAAGTTGCTGAATAGAGCTTAAAGACTAACTAGCAGAAAAGATAAAAGAATATAAAAGTATTTACACAGGATGATAAACGTGGGTGGAACCAGTGGAGAAGCAGATAAAAGGATTACTGCGGTTTTTGTTTATTTAACCACGTACACCACAGTAAAGTTAAACAATAAAAGACCCTGGATGCATAATTCTGGAATAAAAAGGTGCCAGCTCCGTGGACAATAGAATTATTGTTCCTAACCAGAATAAGACTGAGGAAAAAGAATGAATAACTGTGTCACTAAAGTACTACTGATGTCTGTAAATTGTATCTTGAGACTCAACCAGAATCTTTGTTCGCCAAAGACCCATCTGAAGTGTCACCAAGGGATTAGTCATGGAAGTTCTAATGAAAATTTAAATATCAAAGTAGCCAAAATACTCAATGTAATAATTGCTGGATATGTTCTCAGCTAAAGTTGGGAGGAATGGGATTCCCTTGGAGGGCCCACCCTACGGGGTGGCCAGAACTCTGTCCATGGGCTCTGACTTGTAACAGAGTCAGTGCAGGGACAGTTAAAGAAAACTGTGCTGTGAGCAAGGGAATACCATTATCAGTTTTACAGGATTCACTAAGATTTCCCTTCAGGAGAGACCGAAGCCTGTAATAGTTAGAGGCCACAGTGTGAAAGGATTTCTGTGCTTCACCATCACTCACAATGTCAGTAGGACTCAGGGTGCTGGAGCTGGTCAGTGTCAGTATTACACCACTCCCAGCTGCAGGGCCACTGTTTAGGGTACTTTGGCAACAACCACAGGGAAGAGTTGGGGCCCAGAGAACATTTCCCACCCAAAGAGTGCCTTGGATTTTGGAAAGCCAAAGATTCTGGTTCACCCTGTGCCCCATGAGTGCTGCCTCGTCCTGTGGAATTTACATTAACGAGCTAAGTCGATTATTAGAAGAAGTAGCAAATGATGCTGTTCAAATATCCAACAGCACATCCTGGGAGCTCCAACAAACACAAATGGGGGCTCTGCAGACCTGCATGGCCTTGGATTATCTGCTTGCTGGCCAAGGAGGAGCCTGGGCTGTTCTAGGACAGGAATGTTGCACTTTTGTCAGTGATGGGTTTGAAGTCCAACAGTCAGGAATCACCTCGATGGAAAGAGCAGTAGAAGAGAGGCAGAAAGAAGAAAATTCTTCTTGCTGGGATTGACTTCATGCCTGCCAAACTGGAGGCTGCTGTGAAATGCATTTGTGGCAGTCACTGTAAGCATTGCAGTGTGAGCACTTGGTGTGTTGTGATTCCATGTTAGAGCTGTTGTGACACTTTGTGCTGGGAAATGGAGCACTGAGACTTGTCTAAAAAGAGACACAGACTCAAGAAAGAAGGGGTATTTCATAAATAAAAGAGTAATGTTTTAAAAGGAATGTAAATTATAGCTCTGAGTAATGAACTTGAGCAGCACTTAATTGAAGAACAAGAGGTGATGCCTTTATGCCTAATACCTAAATCTAAGTCTCTCAGTGAAAGAATTTTTTGAAGTTGTAGTTCCTCTGTAGGTCAAATGAACGATTGAAGTTCTAAGACCTGAACTCCAGGCCTGAGTGAGGCCTGAACAGGCCCTGAGCCAAAGCTGACATCTACATGAACTTTCCAACCAAAGGTTATATTTGTATCCGCTCATAAACTTAAGTCCTATTAGCAATATGATCCATGTATCTGTGTGTTGGTGAAATGTGAATTGACCTCTCTGTATTCAGAAGCCAGACAAGGCCCAATATCTGGCCTTGTCTGTGGGTGTAGGATCAAAATCAACTCCTTTGGTTCCTCCTTGAGCCCTGGCCAGGCTTAGGAGGAACCCAAGAGGAGGATGAAACCAGATGTTCCCACACTGGAAGTGCTGTCAGTTTGTTCATTCAGCACTGTCAAAGCTGGGCCCTCTCCCAGCGGGGTTGGAGCCTCAGCTGTGGGTGGAGGCCGCTGCAGGAATTCCCAGTGTCCGGGAGTGGCTCCAGTCCTTGGCTGGGACAGCTTCCCCCAGCTGATGTGTGGCTCTGGGGGATGGGAAAGTCTGAGGGCAACTGCTGCTGGATCTTGGTTAATCACTGGGGACAATCTTTTGCAGTATTTTTCATGTGCATTGCCTACCTTATCCTTTTGTAATGCTTTGGTAATGATTATGTGGTTTTCTGAGGTTATTCTTTTGTAATTATTTGCATTTTTGCTTTATATAAATTACACAGTTCCTAGAGTTGGTGTCTGTGTCTTTGGTGCTGACCCTGCCCACCAGCAAAACAGGGCCCCATCCTGCCTAAGTGTTACCTGGGAAGACAAAAACCCTCACTCCAAATGTCCCCCCCTTCCTCCTTGTTCCCCCCACTTTATACACTGGGCATGATGTCCTGTGGTCTGGGATATCCCTGGGGTCAGTTGGGGTCACCTGTCCTGGCTGTGACCCCTCCCAACCTCCCCTGCACCCCCAGCCCCTCCCCAGCGTGGCCGCACGAGGGGCAGGAAAGGCCTTGGCTCTGTGCAAGCTCAGCAAGAACAAAACCATCTCTGTGTGATCAATGCTGTGCTCAGCACAGACCCAAACACAGACCAGAGAAAGCCCTGGCAAGGAAATTCCCTCTGCCCCAGCCCACAGCAGCACCCCATGGCCATCCAGCATCGCCACGGCCCCACGGGTTCCTTTCCATGCCCCCGGCCCTGGCCACGGGACCTTGGGCTGGTAGCCACGGCAGCCGCCTGTGGCCCAGGGCTCAGTGCCCGTGTCCATGGCAGCAGTGCCCAGCCACGGGCCCTGAGTGCAGGTGACCGTGCCAATCCCCATCCCAGCGGGGCCCAGCCTTGGTGTCCGTGGCACCAAACTGAGGAACGGCTCCCTGTGGCCGCTGCCGTGGCCCCTGAGGGCATCACCGAGTGTCCCTGCAATTGGAGCTGGCACCAGCCCTGGCACCGCTCTGTCCTGAGGGCTGCCATGGCAGCCGAGGGCAGCAACAGCTCTGCCTGCAAGTGCCCATGGAGCCTGCCTGCAGAAATGGGGCCTGGGCTGGTTTCCAAGGAAACTGGAGCTGATGGGGGCTGCCATGGCATCCAAACCCAGCATGGGGTCAGCGAAGTGTCCATGGCCACAGCCCCTTGCAATGGCCCAGAGCAGGTTGGGATGATGATCCACCCTCACAGCTGGCCCAGGGCAGGCCTGGAGGGATCTCAGTGGCAGCTTGGGCTTGGCACACACGAGGAGGGTGTCTGTTTTCAGTGGGGAAACTCAGGAGTTTTAGATTGCTTCAAACACAAAAAAAAAAATAGAAGAGGAAAATCCCTCTTTGGCTGAGTGCAGCCAGTTTTCCAAGCACAGCAGGTCCCAGGTGAGTGAGGAGAGACAGGATGGAGTTGGGAATGTGTGGCTTTGTCGAGGTGGACATAAAAGCACACACTTTTGTAACCAAAGTAGAGAGGGATAGAAAAGATTTTTTATTTTCTCTACTGCTATTCTTATACCTCTTTACAATGGCTGTGGCCTATTGGGATTGGCTGCTTAGCAAACAATGACAAGGCTGATTAACAAAGAAAGACCATTCAGGTAATAAAACAATTAGCTGTACAAGCAAAAGTATAGTTGCTACATATTATCCACAACTTTTTCCTTGTACACTCTCAATTTCCCATAGCAAGGACATCCTCTCCTTGTGTCCAGAACATCTTCTCTCATTGATTATCTTCTTGGCCTTCTCTGTGGGTTTCACTGAAGCTGCCAAACTTCCACTGTAAAATTCTCACGGGCAAATTCTGATTGGATTCAGGTCTGACTCTGTGAGGCCCCAGACCAGCTGTCAGCCTCATCAGGGCCCCTCTGTGTCACAATGCAGCCTTGGTTCCTTCAGATTCCATTGTGTCACAGTGGTCTCCTCTGTACCATGAGGCCCGGCGGTGTCACAATGGCCCCTTGCTTCCATGAGCCATGGCACGGTCCCAGCTGCACTTGGGTTCCATGAAGCCATGCTGTGTTCACACCTGACCCTTGGTTCCATGAGATTCCATTGTGTCACAGTGATCGCCTGCGTTCCATGAGGCCCCACTGTAAAACAGTGCACACTTGGTTCCATGAGTTTCCATTCCACCAGAACGCACTCTTGGATTCCATGAGGCCCTGCTGTGTCACTAGGGAGCCTTTGTTCCAGGTTTTCCCACTGTGTCACAATGGTCTCCAGCGCTCTATGAGGCTGCAACATCAAACAGTGGACATTTGCTTCCATGAGATTCCAGTGTCACAATGGTCTCCTGGGTTCCATGAAGCCCCTCTTTGTAACAACCGAGACTTGGTTCCCCAAGATTCCATGGCATCCCTGTGCTCTCCTGTGATCCATGAGGCTGTGCTGTGTCACAATGGACACTTGCTGCCTCGAGGGCTGGAGATGTCCCAGTGGCACCGGGTTTCCATGAGGCCGTGCTTTGTCACAACGGGGCCTTGGTTCCATGAGAATCCATTGTGACCCTGTGCTCTCCTAGGTGCCATGAGGCCTTGCTCTGCCACAATGGCACCTTGTTTCTGCTACGCCTGGCAATGTTTTTGTGGCCCTTGTGTTCTATGTGGCCCCTCTCTGTCACAAGTGA
The DNA here is from genome assembly GCA_026261815.1 of Monarcha castaneiventris obscurior. NCBI lineage: Eukaryota > Metazoa > Chordata > Aves > Passeriformes > Monarchidae > Monarcha > Monarcha castaneiventris. The sequence continues at coordinate 155,670 of JAMPIT010000416.1, forward strand.
CCCTTGGTTCCATGAGATTCCATTGCCCCACAGTGGTCTCCAGGTTTCCATGAGGCTGCGCTGTGTCCCAATGGACACTGGATTCCACAAGAGCTGGCAGTGGCCCAGTGGCACCTGTGTCCCAGGAGGCCCCACTTGGTCCAAGTGGAGCCATGGTTCCATGAGATTCCACGTTGTCACAAGTTCCATGTTGTCTGCTGAGTTCCATGAGGCTGCGCTGTGTCCCAATGGACAATCTCGCTGCCCCCGGCTCTGCCCTGCCATTGCCAGCCCTGCCCTGAGCTCTGCCCAGCCTCAGCCTCTGTGCCCTGGGACACACACACATGGCCTGAGCTCATCCTCCCTCTGGGTGCTTCTCCTGCCCCAGCACTGCCCTGGGAGGGTTCATTCCTCACAGCAGCTGCTGTGTTTATCCTGGTGCATTTTAGAGCTCTGCTTCTGCCCCTCTGTCACTTGTGTCTCCACAGAGCTCTGCAGGGAAAAGATTCATTGAATGGTGGAATGCCAGAGGTGGGAAGAGCCCCCTGAGCCCCCTTGGCCTGGCTGTGGCTGGGATGGAGCTCCCTTTGCCCAGAGCAGCCCCTGTGCTGCTGTGCTTGGCACTCGTGGCTGCAGCGGGGTTGGTCCCAGCCCAAGGCTTTGGCTGTCCCTGAGCAGGGCTGGCCCCGCATGAGGCGTCTCTGCAGCCCCCCAAACCATGGGCTGGGGGTGGGCAAGTGTTCCCGAGGGCACAGGGAAGGGACAGCTGGGCTGGACTGACCCAAGGGATCTCCCATTCCATGTGACCTCATGGTCAGCAATGAACTGAGGGAAAGGAAGGAGGCGAGAGGGTGTCTGGATTTTCTGTATTGATAGTTTTGTCTTCCAAAGCAGCCACTCCATGTACTGAATTCTCACCTCCCCGTGGTTTCTTTGCTTCTGCCTTTGCTCTTTACTTCCCTGCCCCAGGCATTAATCTCTCTTTCTGGAGACCCCCAGTTTTCTCAGCTTCTTTTCTCCTGATGCCTGACTGGGCAGGGACAGTGCCAGAGACACTTGGTTGTCACCTGATGGACACAGAGGTTTCCCCTCGGTCACCTTGCCCAACCCTTCTCTTCTGGGCACAGCCAGAAATGTCAGGGCTCTGTCGGGTGCCCAGCCCTGAGCTGGGCTCATGCCCTGCTCACAGCCCCAGGGCTGCTCAGGGACACGAGTCCTTCCCTGGCACACTCACAGACAGCTCCTTGCAGCACGGGCAGGGGCTCCCTGGGCTCTGCTGCCACTGCCAGAGCCTGGCAGGGACCTCAGCCCTGCGGGTGTCACCCTGCCCTGCCCCTGCCCGAGGTGCCCCAAGGCCGCAGGGATGGGCACGGGGAGCTCTGTGCACAGGAGCTCATCCCAGCCCTGCATCCAGGGGGTTCCCAGGGCACGGCACTCTCTGCAAACTCCAGCAACAGCTGAAGGTGTTTGTGCTCACTGGGTTTATGTCCCCTCACACACACAGAGGATGTTCAGGGCTGTGTCTTGTCCGTGCACTGCAAACACGGACTCCTGACCCGGTCACTGGATGTCCCTCCATGGAGGGAAGAACAACCTCTGTGACCTGGGGAGAGAGGCCACTGCTGGCAGCGGCGCTGGCTTTGCCAGGGCACTGCTGGCTGCCCCCACCCTGAACACTGCCACCCTTTGCTGCTCAGTGCTGCTTTCCTCTCCAGGGCGCTGCGCTGGGCACATCCTTGAGAGAAAATTGGGAAGGAGATGGAAGCTTTCAGGCCCTGCACTGGGGAGATGCCCTTGCATGATGGAAATGCTGCTGCAGAGCCCAGCTCTGTCCCAGCAGTGCCCACGGCCTGTCCCTGCCTGCAGTCCCTGGGCAGTCCCACAGCAGGACTGGGACCCAGCTGACAGAGCCCTGAGGCCTGAAACCAACGCAGGGGCTCTGCAGGGGAGTGTGGAAGGGAAGGAAGAGGAGCTGACGGAGGAGAAGCCCTGGGGCTCCCTGGCAGTGCTGTGCTGCTGGGACTCTTTTCTCCCCCAGCTCTGCCCAGAGGCACCGACCCTGCAGCTCCAGAGAAGTCAGGGAGGAAAGATGTCAGGGAAACAAGACAACACAGGCTTCTTTATTTTCTTCCAGCACACACATATTGCAGTCCAGCTCCCTGTTTATACAGTCTCTGGGTCACACTAGGAAGGCAAATAAAAAATTAAAAATGGAACAGGCGAAGATTTTTGTGTGAACAAATTCACAGCAGTGTAACACCTCTGTCAGCAGCATCAAACGCAGGACACAGAGTGGGCATTAATGAGTCACATCAGAACAGCTCTGCAGGACAATGACAGTTTATTGCTTCTGAAAACCACCCAGTGATCATTTTCCTCAGGGCATCCTTGAGCTCCTGGTTCCTCAGGCTGTAGATGAGGGGGTTCAGGGCTGGAGGCACCACCGAGTACAGAACTGACAGGGCCAGATCCAGGGATGGGGAGGAGATCGAGGGGGGCTTCAGGTGAGCAAATATGGCAGTGCTGAGGCAAAGGGAGAGCACGGCCAGGTGAGGGAGGCACGTGGAAAAGGCTTTGTGCTGTCCCTGCTCAGAGGGGATCCTCAGCACAACCCTGAAGATCTGCACATAGGAGAAAACAATGAACACAAAACAGCCAAATCCTAAACAGATGGAAAGAGCAATGAACCCAAGTTCCCTGAGGTAGGAGTGTGAGCAGGACAGCTTGAGGATGTGTGGGATTTCACAGAAGAACTGGCCCAGGGCATTGCCCTGGCACAGGGGCAGGGAAAATGTACTGGTTGTGTGTAGGAGAGAATTGAGAAAGGCACTGGCCCAGGCAGCTGCTGCCATGTGGGCACAAGCTCTGCTGCCCAGGAGGGTCCCGTAGTGCAGGGGTTTGCAGATGGACACGTAGCGGTCGTAGCACATGATGGTCAGGAGACAATACTCTGCTCCCATGAAGAAGATAAGCAGAAAAACCTGCGAAACACATCCTGAGTAGGAGATGTGCCTGGTGCCCCAGAGGGAATTGTGCATGGCTTTGGGCACAGTGGTGCAGATGCAGCCCAGGTCGCTGAGGGCCAGGTTGAGCAGGAAGAAGAACATGGGGGTGTGCAGGTGCTGGCCGCAGGCTACGGCGCTGATGATGAGGCCGTTGCCCAGGAGGGCAGCCAGGGAGATGCCCAGCAAGAGGCAGAAGTGCAGGAGCTGCAGCTGCCGCGTGTCTGCCAATGCCAGCAGGAGGAAGTGGCTGATGGAGCTGCTGTTGGACATTTCTTCACTCCAGGCGTTTTGGGCTGTTGAAAAAAGACATTGACAAGCTGGGACAGATTCCCCCGAGTCAATCCTATGCTGCTTTCTTAGGAATTCCTGCATCTCTTCCTACATCTCTTCCTGGGGAGGATCTTTGCTAAGTCTTTTATTTTTGAGCTCAGGTTTGTGCTGCTGCCTCATCTCCAGCATTGCTCTCAGCCTGAACACTGGGGGCCCAGAGGGAATTCAGGGCTCCCTGTGCCCCACTGCTGCTCCCCACTCAGGTGCCTTTTGCTCATTACACCTCCCTCAATTTCAGGGTGATCACACTTAAATTGTGCTTGAAAAATAAAGTGACCTTTTGAAGGCTCCAATTTCAAACCCATTTCTCTAAACCCTTCTCCCCTTCCCTGTGCAGCTTTGGTTGCTCTGGCTCTCTGCTGCCTGGAGTTGTCCCTCCTGGGAGCTGTTTCCCTGTACCCAAGGCTTGTCCCTGCCAGTGCTGCCAGAGCCAAGCCCAGCCCTGGGGGCTCAGCTCTGCCCTGCAGAGCCCTCCCAGCACAGGGCACTGCCCAGGGGCATCTCCCTGGCAGCAGGGCCTGAAGGGCAGCTCACACAAAGGGAGATGCTGCAAGCCAAGGTGCTACTGGTGCTGTCTGCAGGCAGGGGAGTGTGAGGAGGCACTTTCTGAGGGAGATCTCAGGCAGAGCTGCTGATCCCCAGTGTTGCAGTGCAGGAGTCTCAGAGACACAGACAAACTCGAGAGCCCCTTTCCCTTCCCTTGATGAGAAAGCTGAGAGCAGCCCTGGCCCTGCAGCACCATCTCCACAGCAGGAGGAATCTGCCCTGATGGGGGTCACTCCTGCCACCTCCAACTTCTCCCCACGGCCCATGGGGAGCTGCCAGGCAGCTGAGAGCTGCCCCTGGCAGGTGGCAGATCCCCTGGCCTGGCAGAGAGCCCTCAGGGCTGCAGGAGCTGCTCTGCAGGACAGCCCTGGGCAGCCCTGGCTGCTCCCCCACCTTCCCAGCCTGCAGCCGGCCCTGGCAGCAGGAGCCGTCCTGCCCTGTCCCTCTGCCGGTGCCCAGGGCAGCCCCGCTCTGCAGCACATCCTCCCCCAAAGCAGGAACGGCAGCAGAGCCATCCTTACATCCATGGCAGCCGTGCCATGGGGCAGCTCTAGGAGCTCCCTGCAGCCAGAGACTCACTGTGTGCAACGCTCTGAAGATTTCTCCATGAATGAGTTCAGAGTTGTCCTTGCAGCTGCTTTACCCAGCTCTCTGCTTCACTCCTCCCAGGTACCTGCAGGCAGTGCCCTCAGCCCTGCTGGGCTGGCAGAGGAGCTGCTCCTCAGCAGAGCTGCCTCTGTGAAGCTCTTGTTGGTTGCCAAGAGCTTGAGAGTTCCCTCTGTGCCAGGAGCCCGGCCCAGCTCAGCAGCACAGACACAGCACAAGCACTTTCATGACCCTCTCGGGCCTTGCAGCTGAGGCCCTGAACATCAGGCCCTCACTGGGACTTGCAGAAACCTCTCAGGAATTCAAAGTCAGAGTCGAACTGCAAAGTTTCTTTAAGTTTTAATGGGTCCCAGTGAGGGACAGGAGTGAGAAAGTGTCCCCAGGCTGCAGTCAGAGCAGAGAACTGGAGGCAGGGATGCCAGGTGGGGACAAAGAGAAGCCAAGTCTTGGTGCCCTGGGGCCCAGCAGCGTCTGTGCCAGCAAGGGCTGTGAGGAGACACCTTGTCCTGAGGCCCTGGGGCCTCCTGGCACAGCCCCAGCAAGGCTGGGCACTGTCACCCCCTTGTGCTGCCCTCAGCATCCCCCCCACATCCCAGTGGCCTCAGGGATCTGCTGCAAGGAGTCCCTGGGGAGCCTTGCTCAGGAATGGCCCTGGGGGGCTCCTCAATGCTCCCAGGGACTGCAGCTTTTTCCAAGCACTTTGGCTTTGGCTTTTGCCTGGGACTCTCTGAGAGCTTCCTGCAATCCTGGCCTCCAATTATCTGCCCTAATGAGTCCCTGGAGATTCTTTGTCAGTAACAACACTCACTGGGGCTCATTAATGCTTCAGGGTACTGCAGTTTTTTTAAGGTACTTTCCACACTGACTCTCTGAGAAGTTTGTGCAATCCTGGCCTCCAATTATCGGCTTTAACGAGTCCCTTGAGAGCTTTGCATTGACACTCAGTGGGGCTCATTAATGCTCTGAGATACTCAAGGTTTTGAAGGTACTTTGGATCTTCCTTCCCACACTGAGTTTTCTGAGAGGTTTTTGTGAAATCATTGATGCCTGATGCGGCCCCCTAAAACACAGAGATTAGACAGGAATAAGGGAATAAAGGTAGGTATTTCTTTGAAGGGCCTTCTAAGGTACCCTGAGGAGTCCAGAGGCTACTGCCAAAATGGACCCCAAGATGGACTGTGGGTCACAAGTTCTTCACACTTTTAGAAGTTTGGTTCATTTGTATATCAGGGTTAATTCTCCAATTAAAGCTTCAATTAATGATGTAATTTCCCCAAGCTTTTCCCCCCTTCAGAGGCTTTTGGTTTATACTTTTTGGGCCTAGGACAGTCTGAGTGTCCTTGGAGAGCAGGCCTGGGGAGGCTTTGTTATGTCTGCCTAGCATGAGAGAGCAGAAGTTAACAGGCTACAAGAAACTTCAGAGTTACACACCAGGCAGTATAGGATTTGAAAAATATGAAAGTTAAAACCTAAGGCATCATTCTTCCTCTTTAGTGGCTTCACAAGGCCTCTACCTTGTCGAGACTCTATTCTAAATATTCTATCTACTAACAATGTGTCTAACAGCAGCATACATCTAACAATAGTATATATAAACAAGAATTATAATTACAATTATTATGAACAATTCTTTAATCCAGGGCCAGTTTGGTAGCCACAAAATCAGGATGTGGAAGACATAATCAGAGGTCAGTGTGTTATCTTTGAGTACTATCTAATAATGTTGAGATCTGAGTTAGTTCTCAAATTGTAAACCAATTTTGCTGATCTTTCCACTTTGAATTCCATGTCAATTGTTAGCTCTGTATCCAAATTAATGTCTTTGGATACACTTTGGATGAGAATCAGATGCAAATTTTGGTTCCAAACCTGAGTCAGGGTTACCAGCTGTGTAGATAATAAGTACAGGTAAAGAATCATTTAAACGACATCATCTTCATTTGTATCAGGCTCTGTTTTCTCAGTTGTTTCAGGAGCAGGAGCCTTCTTAACTCTGGAGTAGTGAATCCAGGGTCCTTTGCCAGCCACTTTGACTGCGGTGAGGGTGGTCAGCAAAATCTGGAATGGTCCTCTCCCCTTGGCCTGTAGAGGGTCACTGTCCCAGCACTTAACCCAGAGCCAGTGTCCAGGCTGGAAGGGATGTGCAGGGGTGTCCAGTCCTATGGGTGTGGATAACACGATGTAATTCTGGAGCTTCTGCACAGTGGAACCCAAAGCCATTAGATATCTCTGTACATCAAGTTTCCCCCTCATGTGAATCTCACCTGGAACATGTGGAATTTGCTCTGGCTGCCATACAGTATTTCATAGGGACTGATGTTATCCCTGCGCCTCGGTTGTGTGCGGATCCTCAGGAAAGCTACAGGCAAGGCCTGAACCCATGGCATGGATGTCTCTAAAACCTAAGGCATCACCATCACCTCCCAAGGCTCTCCTGGGTTCCATGAGGCCCCTGTGTGACACACTGGAGCTGCAGTTCAGTGAGGTTCCATAACCTCACCAGGGTCTCTGGGGTTCAATGGGGCGCACCCTTCTCGCATCTGAGCCTTGGTTCCATGAGTTCCATGCACTGACAGTGGTGTCTGTGGTGTGTGAGGCCCAGCTGTATCACATCAGAGCCTTGCTTTCACCAGGTTCCAATACCTCACCATGGTCTCCTGAGCTCCATGAGGCTCCCTGTGTCACACTGGAGCCTTGGTTCCATGAGGTTCCATAGCCTCACTATTGTGTCTTTGGTTCCATGAGGCTTCTCTGAGTCACATTAGAGCCCTGGTTCCATGAATTTCCTTACCTTCACTATGGTTTTGGTTCCATGTCGGGATTGGTGGGTTTTCAGGGACTGATGTTATCCCTGCGCCTCGGTTGTGTGCGGATCCTCAGCAAAGCTACAGGCAAGGCCTGAACCCATGGCATGGATGTCTCTAAAACCTAAGGCATCCATCACCTCCCAAGGCTCTCCTGGGTTCCATGAGGCCCCTGTGTGACACACTGGAGCTGCAGTTCAGTGAGGTTCCATAACCTCACCAGGGGCTCTGGGGTTCAATGGGGCGCGCCCTTCTCGCATCTGAGCCTTGGTTCCATGAGTTCCATGCACTGACAGTGGTGTCTGTGTTCCGTGAGGCCCAGCTGTATCACATCAGAGCCTTGCTTTCACCAGGTTCCAATACCTCACCATGGTCTCCTGAGCTCCATGAGGCCCCGCTGTGTCACACTGGAGCCTTGCTTCCATGAGGTTCCATAGCCTCACTGTGGTATCTTTGGTTCCATGAGGCTTCTCTGAGTCACATTAGAGCCCTGGTTCCATGAATTTCCTTACCTTCACTATGGTTTTGCGTTCCATAATTTCCTGATGTGCCACTTTAGCATTTTGATTCCATGAGATTCCACAGCATCCATGTGGTCTCCTGTCTTCCATGAGGCCCCACTGTGTCACACTGCAGACTCGATTCCATGAGTTTCCATAACCTCACAGCATCTCCTGGGTTCCATGAGGCCCTTCTGTGACACATTGTATCCTTGCTTCCATGAGGTTCCAAAACCTCACTATGGTCTCTTGGTTCCCTGAGGCTCCTCTGTGTCCCATTGGAGCCTTCTGCTGTTTCACATTTCAGCCTCCGATTCATGAGGTTCCATAACCTCCTTGTGGTCGCCTGTGCCCCATGAGGCCCCACTGTGTCACATTAGAGCCTTGGGTCCAAGGTATTCCATGGCCTCAAAATTCAGTGAGGCCGTGCTGTGTCAGACTGGAGCCTTGGTTCCATGAGGTTCCAGAACCTCACTTTGGTCTCTTGGGTTCCATGTGGCCCTTTTGCATCACAAGGGACACTTGGCTCCATGAGATTCCATTGTGTCACAATGGTCTTCTGGATTCCATGAGACCCCACTGCATCACAGCTGACACTTGGTTCCATGAGGTTGCTTGTGACACAATGGCCTCCTGAGATCCATGAGGCTGCGCTTTGGAACAATGGACACTGGAATCCAGGAACAGGGGCAATGTCCAAGTGACACCTGGGTTCCATGGGGCCCCAATGTGTTTACAATTGACACTTGCTGCCATGATAATCCATTCTTTCACAGGAGTCTCCTGGGTTCCAGGAGCCCTGGCAAGGTCCCGGTAGCACCTGGGTTCATTGAGGCCCAGCTGTCTCACAATGGACACTTGGTTCAATGAGATTCCACAGAGTCACAATGGTCTCCTGTGTTCAATTAGGCCCTGCTGTGTCACACTGGACACTGGGTTCCAGGAGGTTCCGTAGCATCACCATGGTCTCCTGCATTCCATGAGGCCCTGCTGTGAGACATTTGAGCTGTGGTTCCATGAGGTTCCAGAACCTCACTCTGCTCTGTTGGGTTGCAGGAGGCACCGTTGAGTCACACTGGAGCCTGGGTTCCATGAGGTTCCGTAAGCTCCCTACGCTCTCTTTATCCCATGAGGCTCCGCTGTTTCCCATTGCAGCCTCTGCTCCATTGCCTTTCAATACCTCACTGGGGACTATTGGGCTCCATGAGGACCTGCTGTGGAACAATGGACTTCTGGTTCCATGATTTCCTTTGTGTCACAAAGGTCTCCTGGGTTCCACGAGGCCCCGATGTGTCACAATGGAGCCTTGGTTCCATGAGGTTCCATTGGCTCCCCAGGCTCTTTTGGGTTCTCTGGGCTGCGCTGTGTCCCAGTGGACACTGGGTTCCACCCGCCCTGGCAATGTCCAAGTGGTTCCCCTGGGTGGGGCCGTGATGGGGCAGAGATCCACCTGCAAGCCCTGCACGATCCCACACTGGAGCAGATGGGTTCCCAAAGGGAGCCGTGACCCCGTGGGAAGCCTGTGCTGGAGCAGGCTCCTGGCAGGACCTGTGGAACCCTGGAGAGAGGAGCCCACCTGGAGCAGGTTCCTGGCAGCATTTATGATCACATGGGGTCCCACCCTGGAGCAATTCCTGAAGGACTGACCCCGTGCCTGGGACCCACCCTGGAGGAGGGAAGGATCCGCCTGCTCTTCCTGAGGAGGACCCTGACCCCCATTCCTGTCTCCCTGCGCTGCTGGGAGGGAAGAGGGAGAGAACTGGGAATAAAGTGGGACTCGGGAAGGAGGGAGGGGTTGGGAAAAGGTGCTTTAGGATTTATTTTTGCTCTCATTTTCCCACTCTGATTCTGTCTGGGGATAAATCCAATTAGGATCCCCCAGTCGAGTCCCTTTTGCCCAGAATCCATGAGGGATCTCTCCCTGCCCTTATCCCAACTTAGGAGCCTTTCCTTGTATTTTATCCCCATCCAGGTGTGGAGGGGAGGGATGGAACAGATTTGGGGGGCACTGGGAATCCAGCCGGGATCACCACACCCCACACAGCCACGGGAATCAGCAGAGGTGCCCATTTACCAGGGAATAGAATCGAGAACAGGAAAGTTTGGGGTCAGGGAGAAAATCAGATCCATTGGGACATGCGCAGTCTCCAGGACACCCAGAGATGGAGCAGCCACGAGCCTGAGATTTGGCTCCATGGGATGTCTGGAATCCCCTGGGATGATCCTGTTCCATGCCTCTCTTGATGATCTGGACGAGGGGATTGAGGGCCCCTCAGTAAATTGAGGGATGAGCCCAAGTTGGGTGGGATGTGGATGTGCTGGAGGGCAGGAAGCTCTGCAGAGGGATCGGGACAGGCACCCTTTGTTTTGCTTCTTCAGGCAGCTTTTTGGGGGGTTTTTTCCCTTTTTTTCCTCCAGCATGGTTCCAGGGCCTTTGGATTTTTTTTTTCTCTCTTCTGGACTGTTCCAACAATATCAGAACACATCAGGAGAATTTTCCTTCAGGCCCAGAGGTGAGCCTATGGCCTACGGCCTCGCCGACCCAGCTCTGAGGTGGAGAGAGACCACATCTACAGAAGGACTCTGAAATCGTCCCAGGTTTCTCTCCTCCGAGAGAGATTTTATTGTTTAGCATTATTATCTCCTTCCTGTGTGTTGGTTAAAATAATTGGTTTTAGTCTCTTTCTCTTTCTTTTGAGGAAATAATTTTTTTCCCCGAACCTGGTGGGGGGAGGGGTGGTGGTAGCCTGTTGTTCTGTGATGTCACACAGGCCCCTGTAATGTCACAGATGGCTCTGTGATGTCATACAGCCCCCTGTGATGTCACACAGCCATCGGTGATGCCACACAGCCCCCTGTGATGTCCCATGCCCCCTGAGATGTCACAGCAGGCTCAGTGATGTCACAGCCCACTCTGTGACATCACACAGCCATCTGTGATGTCACAGCCCACTCTGTGATGTCACACTGCTATCTGTGATGTCACGCGGACCCCTGTGATGTCACACCTGGCTCAGTGATGTCACAGCCCTTTCTGTGACGTCACATAGCCCCTGTGATGTCACCACTGGCTCAGTGATGTCACACAGCCATCTGTGATGTCACAGCGCACTCTCTGATGTCACACAGACTTCTGTGATGTCACACAGCCATCTGTGATGTCACTCATCCAGCTGTGATGTCACTCAGCCCCCTGTGATGTCACATACCCCCTGTGACTTCACAGCAGGCTCAGTGATGTCACAGCAACCTGTGATGTCACAAAGCCTTCTGTGATATCACAGCCCACTCTGTGATGTCACACGGCCAGCTGTGATGTCACAGCCCACTCTGTGATGTCACACATCTATCTGTGATGTCATACAGCCATCTGTGATGTCACACAGCCATCTGTGATGTCACGGCCCACTCTGATGTCACACGGCCAGCTGTGATGTCACAGCTGGCTCTCTGATGTCACACAGCCCCCTGTGATGTCACACAGCCATCTGTGATGTCACACAGCCCCCTGTGATGTCACACAGCCATCTGTGATGTGACATACCCCCTGTGATGTCACAGCCCACTCTGTGATGTCACAGCCCCCTGTGATGTCACACAGCCACCTGTCATGTCAAAGCTGGCTAGATATACTCAGGCCATACACCATCCCGTGACTGATATATCTGGCCGACCATACCGAAACATCATCGGGACTCCTCGAATCCCTTGACCTTTCTATTAGGAAGACGGTCAAGGAGCGGCTTCACCTCCCAGCAAGTACGTGTGCTGCCATCTTGTACTCGAGTTTTAAGGACGGAGGGCTAGGACTCATTAAATTGGCGGCGCTAATACCAAGTGTGCAGGAGCGAAGATTGCACGAGCTGGCGCAGTCTTCGGATGGGGCTCTGGTGTCATTCTTGAAGGAGGAACATCTTGAAAAGGTGTATGAGAAATTATGGGTTAGAGCGGGAGGAGTGAAAGTGTCCATCCCAGCAATTTGGGAGCCTATCCCTATGCTTGAGGTGGTGCTGGAAGGCGAAAGGCTGTCGGAGTGGGAGGCTCCTCGTTCCAGAATTCACTTTCCAAGGCCGTGTAACTGGCGGAAAGTAGAGTTCAATAAGTGGAAACTCCTGGTTGCCCAAGCCCATGGGATTGAAAACTTTGAGAATGATAACATCAGTAACGGATGGCTGGTGCATTACTGGAGCATTCCTCATAGAAAACTCATAACTGCACTGCAGTTAAGAGCGAGCGTCTACCCCACTGGAGAGTTTCTAGCGAGGGGTAGACGTGATGTGTGCAGTACATCCTGCAGGCACTGCGGCGCTGATCATGAGACAGCTGCCC